>JAQQSV010016332.1:0-11868 GCA_028646515.1 Pseudochirops corinnae | reverse complement strand
AAATAAATTGTGATACATGTATATACTGGAATCGTATTTTGCTGTGAGAAATGATGAAAGGAATGATTTTAGAGAAACCTGGGAGGACATCTATGGACTGATGTAGAGAGAAGTGAGCATAAACAGGAAAACAATTTGTTCCATGATATCCATGTAAAAATGAACACTTTGGAAAAACTGCAGAGCTCTGAACAATGCAGTGATCACAGGACCTCTGACAAAGCATTCTCTCCACCTCCTTATAGTGACAGGGTAGATATACAGTGCCGAATGAGGTGTACATTATTTGACTTGGCAAGTGACAGATTTTGTTATGCCTGAATTCATACATACATACATACACACATATGTACATACTTATATATGTACAAATATTTGTACATGTTATAAAGAGATTTGTTTTTTCCTTTTTTGAAAAAAATTGTGGGGAGCCCTTGCAAGGAGAGAAAATAAATACTTGCTAATTGGAAAAAATAAAATAAAGTACCTCCTTCCAAACTATAATATATGAATACAACAGAATGTCATTGTGTGAAAAGAAAGGAATACGAGGACTTCAAAAAACCATAGGGGAGATTTGAATTAAGGAACACATTGTGAGATAAAGAGAGATATAAGAACAGTGTACAGACTGACAAAAACAAAGTAAACACAAAGATCACTAGGAGGA
This sequence comes from Pseudochirops corinnae, assembly GCA_028646515.1. NCBI lineage: Eukaryota > Metazoa > Chordata > Mammalia > Diprotodontia > Pseudocheiridae > Pseudochirops > Pseudochirops corinnae. The sequence continues at coordinate 11,198 of JAQQSV010016332.1, read as the reverse complement.
AACTGACCTCTGGCTGTGAAAATAGGGGCTGCCTCTGTGAACTGGGTTTTTAGAGCAAAACAACAGCCATATTCTGGTAATTTTTAAAATCTATTCTTTGTTGTAGATTGTATTCCAAACCCACTTTGTTTGGTCAAATAGAGAAGTGTGGATGAATTTGTCTGGTTTGCTCTCACCCATGCCTCGACGAATAGGCCTCAGGATGAGGTTTATTGAGGGGTGATCAGTACCTCTGTCTCTTGATAGGAAAGAAGGACTGCCCGAGGTTTCCATCAGTCATTGACCAGCCTAGCCCTCTGATAGGGATGGGGATTCTGCAGGGTCCCCAAACTCTCTGCACTGGATTCATACTCCCTTTGTGCTGTATGACAAGTGCCTTGGTTTCCCTAATTTTCGTCAGCATCTTTGCTAATTTGGATGGTCTGGTAACCTGTGTGACTGAAAAGCAATTAAGAGAAGATATCTATGTATGAGTGTCTATGTTTGTGTGTTTGAGTGTGTGTGTGTGTGTGTGTGTGTGTGTGTGTGTATCAATACCATTAAAACACTAATTAGAGCATTTTTTTCTCCAGGAGACCAAATGGATTCTTCTAGCTCTGAAGTTCCTAGCCAAGCCTTTTTCTCATTCCCAGTAGGAGGGTAAAACGTCCTCAAAGCAAAGGTCCCTGAACACTGATCCTTTTCCTCTTCAGTAAACCAGATAAGATGTAAGAACAGGTAAGATGGTTACAAACTGTAAAGTAGAGATACGTCCTGAGGTTCTCAAGGTCTGTGTTGAGATGCAAACTGCAGAATTCTCAATCTGGTACCCAATCCTCAACATTTAGAATGGAGAGCTTTCCTCTCTGTCATTTAGGTATGAGTTTTACTGCCTTTAATCTGAGTTGGTGGGGAATAGAAGTTCTGTCTTACAGTCATCACTTAAAATTTGTTCACCATACACTCATACCCAATTTAGGCCTGGGCAGAGCAGGCTGGCTTCCATGTAGTGTGATTTGCATGGCTCTGTCCCTGCTCCCAAGGTCTTCTCTTTGAAACTTGACAGTATTGATCACACTCTTCTCTGAATTCAGGATAGAGGGCCAACAGGCACTGAGCAGAGTCCTATGAGATCAGAGATAGAGGGTGGCCCTGACCAGTGGCACAGACTGGCTGGAACCAACTTCAGGATAGTGAATCTAGAACTCATAGTTAAGGACCAGAGGACTTCTGTCAGAAGGTGTACCTCACCCCGCACTCCCCAGATGGGTGTGGGGAAAGAGAGTTTTGAACTTTGAAGGGACCGTTATTTATCATTGGTTTCTTTTGAATCTCTGTATCCGGATTCATAAAGAGAACTGGCCCCTTGTATTGCGTCAATGTAGCCATAGTAGGTTAAGGGGAAAGGGGAATTAGGATTAAGAAAAGTGTGGAAACTTAATCTTTATTAAAACAAGAGGAGGAAAGTGTGAGAGGTAGCAAAGGGTTATGTTTCCACAGGACTGCAAAAACTGCTGAAAGAAGGCTACTGATAAGAGCAAAATGAGCAAAGCAGACAGTAGCCTTGGGGAGAACTCAGATTCCTGGTTCCCATAAAACTCCTAAAGAACACTAAAATAAAATAAAGTGAAGCTGGAAACAGCAGTTGGGTTTGACCAATCAGAAAGTAGCCATTGGCCTTGGGACCTTCAGGCCCAGATAAGGACACATCTGGGTGTAGCTGGAGAGGGGTCCGTGTCCCAGGGTCATAGCTGTGCTTGCTTAATCAACCTCATGTATTATATGTATTACCTTATACGTCCAGCCTAGAATTAAACCCTCCTTAGCAATAATGCATGATAATGGAAAAGGCATCCTGTAAAGAGAATGATCCAGTCAGGCCTCTAAAGGTAGCGTCTGCACCAAATAAATGGCATAAAAGTTGCTTTATGTTTGCATCCCACACTCCTCCTTCCAAAAGAAGAGTAGAGTCCACTTCTGCCCAGAGTTATTCAATTACTCTGGTTTTCTCCTCAATAAACTTCTTTTGATATCAGAGTTTTGGTATCAGTTGCGTTTTGCATTTCCAAGTCAGCATTTCTAACACTAACTATATTGACAAAGATATATCTCTTCACCGTCTGCTATGGCTAATGATATATATTCTGTTTAACAAGCACTCTTTTTTTCTTTGTATAACCATCAAAACTCCAATTATCCCTTCCTAATCTTGGGGGTGAGTAGCAAAGTGCCCCCAGTGATTTGCAAAACCAGCATACCATGTTTTGGCTTTCCTTTCTCTAGTGAGGATGGGAATTTGAAGATCTTCCCTGCCACTTAATAGACTTAGTAGGGAGGTTGAAGACCTCCCCTGCTTTGAAAGTAAACTCTGCCCCCTAATAGGTTGAATGTAATCATATGGAGCCTGTGATGGAGGGAATTTGGTGAAGAGAAGCAGAGCCCACGGTAAGCTTCCCTGCTTGTGAAGAAAAAGTCTGCCTCCTGATAGGCTAAATAATGTCACATGGATCCTGTGGGGGGAAGAATTCTGCTGAAAGGAACCTGAGTCCACAGAAAGCTGGTCAGAGCTAGCAAGATGGTGGGGGAGACATGGGGCCCTCAGGCAAGGAGTCAGATAGGTTTGGGAGCAGATATTGATCTTCTATTGGTTTGTGGCAAGCTTGAAGGATGCTGTGGCCCTCAGTGTTATTATGGCTTCTGAATATCTTTGGTATTATGATGGAATTGACTTTCTGGATTTGGGAAATGGTTTTCTGGTGTGTAAATAAATCATTTAGTGCTATCCCCTTCCTGGAGAATCTGATACATTTTGCAATTGAATGTCATGTGATAATGTAGTCACAGTCTTTATTGTGATGGTGTGTGTTGTAAATATTGCATTGGCAATACACCTTCATATCAGAGAAATCGGAATTTCTTCATTTTTCTTTTATTGGATATGTACAATTCTTTTCTGTATAATTTGAGTTGTTTTTTTTATAATAACGCTTTGGGTTATCTTCTGACCTTTCGATGTCTTCTTTTGTATTTGAAAAACTCCTTAAAAATTCCCATTTAATTTCTTATTACTGACCTATATTGTATCCAAACCACAATGGGGAAAATTGTGATGTGTAAAGTGCACCTATATAATGACCAGTCTTTTTTTTTCTTTGTCTTAAGCAACATATAAATACTACTACCGAAATTTTGACTAACATACACTTTCATCAACTATTGGTGAGATAGGCCATATTCTAAGTGCAATTAAATCTATTTCCTGTGTTTGTGCTGACGTATTGTCAAACCAGTGGAAAATTCATGTTAAGGGAAGGAGGTGAAAGTACATTGCTTATACTAAGACCGTTGATAAGTGTTCTGAATTTGGAAAAAGGGTTATGTTAAAAAAAATAGACTCCATCCTGTCTGCCAAGGGTGTCAACGATCACACAGAAAGAGGGGTGTCTGGAATGACCAGATCCACCATTTTGGCAGCACCCACTGTCATCTGGAGCATGGATAGTAATAGCCTCCTTTGCCTGACTATGCTGTTGGCAAAGTCTGTGACTTCAGAACTGGTCATACTGAAGAAGCACCCATCTTTTTCCTGCATGTTGTTTCGTGCCCCTTCCTTCTTGTTGTGTCCAGAGGGTGAAGATGTCAATTTCCTTACAGCATGGGTACCATGATCTGAACTATGAGAAGGGAAAGTCTTTTCTCCTCCACTGTTCCTCTTTTACTGTGGCTTAGAAAACTAGAATGGGGATATGGGGGAAGTGTTTGATTCTTTTTTTGTTTTGTTTTGTTTTCGGAGGGCAATTCAGGATGAATGATTTGCCCAAGATCACACGGCTAGATTTTGTACTAACAGTCTGAGGTCAGATTGCAGCTCAGGTTCTCCTGATTCCAGGGCCAGTGCTCTATTCGCTGTGCCACCTAGCTGTCCCAGAGATGTTTGTTTATATTCTCTTCCATTTTTCCTTCTATGTTTAGGGTCTGTAGATGATCCTGGTGGAACTTGGGAGTTTGAGCGATGATGATCTTAGAGGCAGAATTTCAGGCAGAATATTGCAGTCATCGAGTTCATCAGAGAATCCAGAAAAGTCAGAGTGTCTGAGACTGGAGCTTGAAGTGGTGGTGTTACATGGATATTGGGGTGGGGGGGGTCTATGAGAATGGAACCAAGCTGTGTATCTAATGCCCTTTCCTTCCATAGTGTTTGAGGTTGTAAAAAGTGGAAGGATGTGTGTATATGTGTGTGTGTATGTATGTGTGTGTGTGTGTGTGTGTGTGTGTGTGTGTGTGTGTGTGTGTGTGTAGATTATGTTCCTCATGTTATGGCAAAATGTCTGAATATTTGTAATTATGCCATTTGAGGTAAATATTTATTTACAAAAGCTAATTTAACTTGATGTGAGTAAATGGAACTTGAACTCATGGGACCCTCACATACTTGGGGGAACATCAATTTCTAAATGTTTGGAGTAATTTGCAGAGAACCTAGATATCCCTAACCCTCTTAATGGTTGTGGAGAACTTTGGCGGAGAAATCAAAATGTAACCTTCCTGGCCTTTAGGCAGTGAGCATCAGGGTAGTCTGTGTGGTATATCAAAATGCCTTTAATTCCCCAAGGTTTTACCTACAGTTTCAGGACTTTCTTAAAACCAGCCCTTTTGTTCTTGTTCTCTCTGTGTCTCTCTCTGTGTATTGTCTCTCTCTCCATCCCTCTGTCTCTGTCTCTCTCTGTCATTCTGTCTGCCTCTTTCTGTCTCTGTCTCTCCTTCTCCCTTTCCCTTTCTCTCTGTCTCTCTGTGTCTCTCTGTCTCTGTTTCTCTCTCCCTCCCTCAGTCTCTGTCTCCTTCTCTGTCTCTCTCAGCATTTCTAAACTCTTTGGAGGAATTGGACTAACTAGGAATATTGGATACCCTTTTGTGTTTACATGGAACCCTATGGAGCCACATAGGTGTCTTTCTTCCCTTTTGTTTGTCCCTGGGTCTATTATATGTCTGCATTTGTGTGGGATATAAAAATATATTTTTAATGATTTCTGTCAAGGAATCCTTGTAAGGCAGGATTCATATGTGATCACATCCACCTGCCTCTCAACCTGCAGAGGGAATATATTTTTTGGTAACACCTAGAAGAAAGATAAATGCAATGTGATCATGGCTCTGACCCTGACGTGGCCAGTGTCAGCCGGGTCAATGCAGACCTTCCTTTTCCCTGGGTTCCGCCACTCTCCTGTACCACACTGAGCCAAGGATGATGGTAGACACTTAAAGCTGCTGCCAGAACGATGCAGGCTGGAGAGACTATGGGATGAGGGATGTGTTCTCGTGCTCTGCAGGTTTAACTGCCGAAAGGGAAGAGATTGAAAGAATCATTTTAGACATTGAAGGGTCCTGGTCTCCTTCCAGTTCCTCACACATGTTACTCCATCTTGTCCCTCTTTGCCTCTGAACTGGGCTCCATCCCTCTCTAGGATGCTCTGCCCTGTTCCCTGCCTTCCTTTTGGACTCAGTTGAGTTCATACCTCTGTATGAGGCTTTACCTGGTTTTCTCAGTTCTGCATATTTTCCACATTTCTAGGTCAGGGTCTTCTGTCTTTCACCTAATAATTTTAATTCCCCAGGTTCCACCTGCAACTTCAGGACTTTCTCTAAACTATCCCCTTTATTGATGTTTCTCTCTCCGTCTGTCTGTCTCTCTGTCTGTCTTTTTTCTGTCTGTCTGTGTCTCTCTCTTTTTCTTTCTCTATCTCTGTCTCTCTCTGTGTGTATCACTCTTTCTCTCTGTCTCCATCTCTGTCTCTCTGCCTGATCAAAACTTTCTCGGTACATTTCCCCAAGAACAAACTTTCTATCTGAGACTTTGGCGAGAATGTGGGAAGTCTTTGGAGAAACTGAAGTAAACTAGGAATGTTGGATAACTTCTTTTTGTCTACTTTTGTGTGAAGGAGCTTGGAAACTGAGGTTGTAGACAACATTTGAATTGGTTGGCGGACAGGAATTTCTAAAGAAGTTCTTCTCCCCCAAACCACATAATAGGACTGTCCATTTCTCCCTCTGTCCAATGTCTTCCCTCCCAGTAGTTCCTTCAGTAAACACAGACAGCAATTTTGATGCTTGGGTTTAATAGTTTAGATTTGTTAAAATACATTGTTTATAATTTCTTTTAAGGATTCTTTTTAAGGATGATTCCTACAGGTTTCCACCTTCAGGACTCTTTTATTATCGAAGATAGGTACATTTTCTTTAATTTGTCAAAAAAAACTGGAAGAAAGAGCAATAGAGTGAGATCATGAGTCTGCTGGGAACCTGAAGTCGCTAGAGTCATCTGGGCCAACCAGACTTTCCGTTTTCCTGGGCCCACGCAGCTTCCTGTACCACACTGAGCCCAAGGATGGGGGAAGAGGCTTAAAGCTACCACCAGGATAATGGAGGCTGGACAAACTGGGGCCAAGGGACATGTCCTCCTGCTCTGCAGGGTAAACTTCTGAGATGGAATCATTTTAGACCTGTAGGTTCCTGGTCTCCTTGCAGTGCCTCACACACGTTACTCCATTTCCCCCTCTGTCGCTCTGCACTGGGCTCCCTCCATGCCTAGAATGCTCTGTCCTCTCCCCTGCCTCCATTCTGGCCTCGGTTCCGATCCCAGCTCTGCACCAGGACCTCCCTGCTCTTCCCTGTTCCTCCCCTTCCCAGGTTACTTTCACGTCAGCTTTGTCTGTGCTGTATTCCTCTAGATATTTACATATTTTCCCCCCATTTAAATACATGTCCCTTAAGGGCAGGGCCTGTGCTTTTGTTGACTGTTTTTCCTTTCATTGTATCTCCTGTGCTTAGCCCAGTGCCTAGCACATAAGGTCTGCTTAGTAAAAGCTTGTTGACTGACTGACTGACCTTGGGATGCCTGAAAGCTTATGTTATGTGGTTTCTAAAAAAGCAAAGGTTCCAAAACAGGTTCAGGCTTTTTGCTTGGCTTTGGAAAAATGGGCTATTTATATAAGGGGATGGAGTATAGGGGTACAGGCCTGGGAAGGGAACCAGGTAGGGCTTCATTCTGGGGTCTACCTTTAGATATACTCACCTTCAAAACGCCAGAAAAAGATATCCCGTTCTGTAGCAGGTACATCTGAAAATGAGTTGATTCTGTGTTAGTAGAGGTGCCCGTTCAGGATGAGAGAAGTTCCCAAACATTTCTCCCAATGCCTGACCTCCATGAGCATCCCCTGAAGCAGGATCTTTTTAATGTGAGCAAAGCTCTTCTGAAAATGATCACTGCAGATCCTCCCCAAAATCTGTTTTTTTTTTTTTTGAAGATGATGAAACCAAGACTCAGAGATTATATGATTTACCCAACTTTGTTGAACTAACAATTGTGGACTTTAAAAACAGATTTCCTCCCTCCCCATGGAGTCAGGAGGTGCCTCTTTCTCCCAACTCGTGCCCCAGACATGAGCCCACAGAGTATCAGTAATGTCTGAGTGTCCTGCTTCTCTACCCCCCACATGCCCAGAAGCCAAAGCAGCAGGGAGACCAGTTGAGGATGGAGCTGACTACTTACATACAGTGGTAGACTTTGTAGACTGTTTGGTAAGTACAGTTGACTTTGGAGATGCTGTTGTGCTCTGTGGGGCCATTGTCTCTGCCGAGGCTTTTGGATCTGCGGGGGCTGTTGACACTGGGCCTGATGGAACAGAATTTTGTCCAGCTGCAAAATCAGTAGTATACTTTGAGGTACTCAAATTCTCCCCACTTTGAGGTGAGGAGAGAAATGCATCTGGGAATTGGCCAGATTTAAAGGTTAATAAGGAGTGTCTCCCTTGGATCAGGGTTTTAGGGACCTTCTCAGGAGGAGCAGGAACCGCTTGGATAGAGATGCAGTCTGTCTGTCCTTCTAGGGACAATCTTCTGCCCTTTGTATGAAAGGGGAGAACAGACACACCTTGGCAACATTCCTACTGTGGTTCCAGATCATTAGAATAAAGCGAGTCACTTGAACTTTTTGGTGTCCCAGTGTATGTAAAAGTTCTGTTTCCACTGTGCTGTAGTCTATTAAGCGTGAAATTGTATTAAGGCTAAATTAACGTGTATACTTCAACCAAATATTCTTGTTATGAGTCATTTTTGTTGTATCTGACTCTTTGTGAACCCATTTGGAGTTTTCTTGGCAGAGATGCTCGATATGGTTGCCATTTCCCTCTGTAGCTCAATTTACGGCTGAGGAAACTGAAGTGAATTAGGTTAAGTGATTTCTCTAGTAAGTGTCTGAGGTCAGATTTGAACTCAGGAAGATGTGTCTTCCTGACCCCAAGCCTGGCCCTCCATGCTCTTCCCCACCTTGCTGCCCTATTACAAATATAACTTGTTACAAAAAAATGCTAAGAATCCCCTGAATCTTCAGAAAGATGAAATCCTTTATGCCTGTGGAGGCTCTTGCCTGCATGTTGATGACTGTGACTGATCAGGGTAGTGGTTGCTAAAGGTTGGGGTGGCTATGACCATTTTTAAAATAAGGGAAAAAATGAAATTTGCCACATAGGTAGAGTTCTCCTTTCACTTAAACATTTAGACGGCATTGTACAATTATTAACTGGCCTAATGTCAATATTGTTGTGTCTCAAGGAATAAGGAGGCCCAAAGAGAAGGACAGAGATTGGGAACAGCCTATAGGTGGAGCAATCGGTCCACATGCAAATAACATTTAGTGATTAAGTTAGCTGGCTTATGTGGGGGAAGTTTTTAGCTCCCCAAATTAGCAGTTTTCACCCTTAGGGTCGTTATGACTTTGGGGGTGGACCAACCCTTGCCCAGGGTCACAGAAGTTCTCTAATGCCATCAGAACACATGTATTTCCGATGGTCTTAGGAATTGAGACACTACTCTTCTATCAGTCTCCAGGTGATCCACCAACATGCAGATATGTCCACATACAAGTATTAAAGGGTCAAGGCATTAGGAAGGTTGAGAACCACTGCCCCAAAGCAATTACAACGGTAACATCAAAGATCAGTGATGACAGAACAACATAAAGGATATAATAATAATGGAAACTTTTGAAACATTGTGAGAATGACCAAAATGTGTCCCTGAGGCCTGATGTGAGCACATGCTATTGGAAAAAATGGTGCCAAATCTCATGTTGGATGTGCAGGTGCCACAAATCTTCCATTTGTAAAAAGAAAACCAAAGAAAAGAAAAAAAAATATCTGCACATCAGAATAAAACTAAATGAGACAGGTCTGTATGTGGGAGGGGCAGGGTGTGAGGGTTGTGAGTCTCCCCCCCCTGCTCCAGAAGGCCCCATTGTGTTCACTCATTAATTAATTCACTGATTAATTTAGTAAATTCCTGCATTGATTCCACAGATTGTAAGCTCTACCCTTTTCTTTTCTGAATCCTTATTTACTTTAGAACTCAGGCAATGACAATTTTAATACAGGGGAGAATTTGTAATTAATTGTTGATCACTCCCCAATGTTCCACTCCACCCACTAACCCTCCGCCCCCCCCCCCCCCCCAAATTCTCTCTCCATCAAGTTTTGAAACAAGTGGCCAAGAAACCATGAAAGAGCATAGGGAGGCAATGATGTCTTAGACTCTGTATTTTCTGGAACAAAAAATGGTCCGTAGGAGCGGAACAAGATTTGAATGCTGCCACCTAGAATGCTATTTCTCCTTTTCTTTCTTTTAAACTTGAGAGACTTGTGGTCTGTCCGTTAGGCTGCTGGGCACTAAGAGAGACTTCAGTCATTCCAGTTGTCTCTCTCCTGTGCAGGTGAATATGATGGATCTGGGGAGTCTGAGTCCTGTGTTACCAACGACAAGGATCTGAGCATCTCGCTGGGATGAGAGGCGATGGCAATGATCAGCATGGGAGCAGAAGCAGGGAGCCCACAAGGGAAGATTCTGAGTGAGGAACATTGCCAGCTGTTGTGAGGTCCCCTGTTCTGGGAAAGCAGGGAAACCAAGCTCTTTCCCAATCATTTATTTCTCTGTTTTTACTCTGACATTTAGGGCTTGGATCTTGTATCACAGGTAGAAATTCCCATGGAAGAATTAATTTTAAAAACTCCACAAGAATTTTTAATTGATATGTCACATCAGCCGTAAGCTAAATTCAGAGCCCACAGCTTGGGCAGGCAGAGAACACAGGCAGGCCAGGCAGGCTGTGGGGAGGCCACTTGCTTGGTGGCTTGAGCAGAGCTTCTCCTGGTGGCCATCAGTGATACTGGACTCTTGCTGTGAGCTCTGGGTGAGTTCATAGAAGTTGTTTCATTCTTTTTATTTGTTAATACCGGCACCTGACTTTATGCCTGGCACAGAGCAGGTACTTAACGAAAGCCTGATGATTGATCAACTCTATGATGACATCACTGAAGTGCCTCATGTGTTGCATAGGGTACTCACAAAGAATCACAGTCAGTACTTAAGGGTAAACAAACACTCATGGAAAATCTACTATAATGAAAGTAATTTAAAATATAAAGAAAAATTAGGTACATTGGTCTCCTCGAGATTTTATTCTAACAGAGGTGAAAAGACTTTCACAGGAATAACTGAAATCAGAGGCATGATAACATGATGAGATGATTAACAATAGCTCTCCTGCCTATAGAATTTCCCCCACAACAGCTTTCTGAGGTTGCTCATGCAAGTGTCATTAGTCCTAGACGATTAAAAGCAAATTCAAAAGGGAGGTATTTTTCCATTCCCAATTTGGGTTCCAGGTGCAAATTAGGAGGGAGAAATCTCAGAGCCAGACACATAGATGGACAAAGATCCCATATGATTCTGTCTTTCACACTCGTCCTTCTGCTGTGAAGTCTTTCACATGGCCAACTGAAATCCTTCCCCTTCTGTATAGAGAAGCACTTTCTCCAAAACAGGATTTCTTTATCTGGGAACCCCAGACCCCCAGGGGCCCATGCTTGCACTTTGTGGGACTCATGAATTTGAACTGGAAATACTTCCAATCTTCATTTTTTTTAAACCAACTTTCGGCTTTTTTGTATTCTTTTATGATTTATATATTTGTATTTATGTAATATATATTTTTACGATATAGACATCCATTCATTAGGTACACAGGCACATATATCTCTCTATATCCCTGTCTCTCACTCTCTCTCTGGCTCCTTCTCTTTTTCTCAGTGTAGTTCAGTTCTTTTTTGGGAGTGGAGGAGAGGGACAACATATATTCTGACAGAGATGCCAAGACATTGAGAGGTGAAGCT
>JAQQSV010016331.1:0-11868 GCA_028646515.1 Pseudochirops corinnae | reverse complement strand
CCTGGCGCCACAGGCTCCACGTGACCACATTCAGCCTATTAGGGAACAGAGTATACTTTCAAATATCCAAGGGTCCTCAGAGTCACGTAGCCACTTTAACAAAGGGCCTAGGGGCAGGGAAGATCTTTAGATTCCCATAACATTTGGCCAAAAACTGGTCAAATATCTCCCCCAGTTTTTTTTCCTATGTGTAATATTTCTCTTTGCAAACAGTATATACTTTCATTAATATTTATAGTGATACAAGTATTTTAGTTGTTATGTTAACCTTACATAGCAGGGTCATCTTCATGGAACATGCGCTGAACTTCCATGACTAGATTTAGGTGGCCACACAAGAATTTGAGAAGAGAGGAGATGTCATAATATGGATGTTTCTGGCCAAGATGAATGAATACTAAAAGTCTGCCACTGTCAAATGAAGAAGAATTCCACTATTAGCTGTGGATCTGGTGACTCAGTGGATGCATTCACTTCTCACATTCTCTTCTTTTCTGACTGTGAATCTGTCAGGACTCTTTTGAGATGGTTCTTCAAAGTCAAGTTGTGAAGGAATCACTGATTACTATCCAATCTTCTATGCTGTCATCAGTATAGAGCAACTAAATTTATATATACCTCTCAGGTGAGCTTGAGCCTGAGTTTGTGCTATCTCTTTTGTGTTTGTTTTTTCACCTAGTCTTAGGTAAATTTTAATTTATTCTGAGATGGATGTGTACAGGTTTGGAAGTAGCATTTTGAGTTCAGGAGGTCCAGAGCCTCTGTATCCAATTAGGTGGGAGCTGGCTGGCATCAGGGTAAACTTATTCATTGTAAAGAACAGCTTCAGACAAGAAGATTTGGGTAAATCTGGCCTTGTGACAACAACAGCAACTAACATTTCTATAGGACTTTGTGCCAGGCATAGTGCAATACACTTTATAATTACTATCTCATTTGATCCTCAGATGCTTTTATTGCTGCCATTTTACAGATAAAGAAACTGGAGCAAACAGAATTTAAATGTCTTGGTCAGGGAAATGCTGCTACTATGTGTCTGAGGCTGTATTTGAACTCAGGTTTTCCCTCCAGGCCCAGAGCTCTGTCTGTTGCATCACCTAACTGCCCCAGTTATTTATCTCATCAGAAAAACAATTGACCTGGAAAACAGAACCAGGAAAGCTAATTTAAGAGTTAGTATAGGAGTGGTGGAGCCAACATGGTGCAGTATAGGCAGGGACTTGCCTGAGTTCTCCCCCAAACCTCTCCAAATACCTTTAAAATGACTTTAAACAAATTCTAGAGCAGTAGGACCCACAAAAAGACAGAGTGAAATGAGTTTCCAGCCCAGAACAACTTGGAAGGTCATCAAGAAAGGTCTATTGCATCAGGGTGACAGAGGTGTGCAGTCCAATGCAGTCCATGCCAACAAAATCATGACTGTAGCAAAACAATAGCCTTTGGGAGTGCCTGAATAAGCAGTGGCAGTGGCTGATTCTGATGTTCTCATCCCACAGTCAGTAAGAGGGTAAAACAACTGGTCAGAAGGAGATTACAGAGGTCTTTTTACTAGAATTGGGGCAGAACTCTATTGATTTGCCCATACTTGGATCCAGGTTGCAGTCCTGGGTGGCAGTCCCAGGGTGAGGTAGAGCACTAGCCCCACAGAGCTTGTTTTCACAGTGAAGAGTGGACACTCCTCACAGGAGTGTCAGGACAGGAAAGAGTGCTTGTGGTCACTCACAGACCAGAGCATAGGCTAGGAGAGGAGTAAAATCTTAGATCATGCTATCTTGGAAGAACTGAAAACTTACAGGTCCCTAGAAGTATCTCTGAAAATATCTGAACAAAATCCATGAAACTGGGGACAGATCACCCCCCACCCTGGAAGCAGAGCCCTACCTTAACAAAGCTTTAAAAAGTCAAGTAATAGGCTGGGGGAATGAACTAATAATGGGGCAAAAACTCTGACTATAGAAGGTTACTATGGTGACAAGAAATACACTTAGAAGAAAACAAAAATCAAAGCTCTTACACTCAAAGACTCCAAGAAAAATACAAATTGGTCTCAGACCATGAAAAAGCCCAAAAAGAATTTTGAAAATCAAGCAAGAGAAGTTGAGGAAAAATTGGGAAAAGAAAGGAGAATGATGTAAGACAATCATGAAAAAATGAGTCAATAGCTTGGTAAAGGAAATTAAAAAAATACTGAAGAAAATAACACCTTAAAAAACAGAGTAGGCCAAATGGTAAAAGAGGTTCAATTAAGTGAAATGAGGAGAAGAATGCCTTAGAAAGCAAAATTGGCCAAATGGGAAAAGCTGCCTAAAAGTTCACTGAAGAAAATTAGAATGGAGCAAATGCAAAATAATGAATTTCTGAAAAATCAAGATACAAAATCCAATAAAAGAAAATGAAAAGAATGAAAAAAAAATAGAAGACACTATGAAATATTGTATTAGCAAGCACCCTAACACACCCAAGATAACCTGCTGCTAGCACAGGTTCTTTTGATCTGGACAGGAAAGACAGCTTTAAAGGGGTCAACAATATTTCTTTAATTAAACATATAGAAGTTCATAACTAGTTCAGGGGAAAGGTCAGCACCCTGAATGTGGAGAAAATACAAGTAGAGAAGTAAAGAAGATAAAGGTCTTCACTAGGTCACAGGAAGGATCAGTACCCTGAACATAGAAAAAATGAAAGCTGAGAATCATAGAGAAATTAGTACAGAGATTCAAGAGACAGGGCTCCAACTGTCTAAACAAAATAATAGATACCACAATCACTAGACCAGGGAGAGCCAACATCTGGGTTCTCAAAACCAGGGGACTTCTTAATAAGGGCTACCCATACTCACATCTGGCCAATTGATAAAGAAATATTCTTCCTATGAGTGAGCCCCAAAAATAAAACACCAATCTGCTAGTATATATAGTTTTCAAGTAATAGACTCAGAGTCAGAAGGTGTCACAACCTATGTGATTCAGCACAGCTGTGAATTACCAGGATTCAAAGAGAATAATCCTTCAGAAATTTACAATTTAGCATGAGCCTGGGAAATTAAACTCTGGAAAGAAAATAAAATCCCACCTTGCTTGCACTTACGAATATCTCCTTGAAAAACCTAGAAAATAGATCCTGGAGAGATCATTTAAAAATTATTGAACTATCTGAAAGCCATGGTAAAAAAATATCCTAGATATCATCTTTTAAGAAATTATTGAGAAAACTTCCCTCCTATTTAAAACCATATGATAAATTAGAAATTGAAATACTAATAACTTCTTGAATGAGAACCCAAAATGAAAACTGCCAGGAATATTGTAGTCAAATTCCAGAGTCTCCATGTCCTGGAGAAAATACTATAAGCTTCCAGAAAGTAACTATTCAAGTATGGTGGAGCCACATTCAGCATTACACAAGATTTAGCACCTTCTATTGTGAAAGAAAGGAGAGTTTGGAATATGATGTTCTGGAAAGCAATGGAACTAGAAATAAAACCAAGAAAAATCTATCCAGGAAAATCTAGCATGAACCTTTAAGTAGGAAAAAATAGACGTTAAATGAAATATGGGACATTCACACATTCCTGATATAAAGATCAGAGCTGAATAAAAAATATAATATTCAAGCACAAAGCTGAAGAGAAACATAAAAAGTTATACATGGAAAAGTAATAATAAGAGTCTCAAAAAAGATTAATTGTTAACACTTTTATATTGGAAAATGGTACATATAACTCCTAAGAACTTTATCATTATTAGGACAATTAGAAGGAGTCTACATAGACAGAGGTCACATGCATATGAGTCAATTATATTGGGATAATCACAAGAATAATGAAGGGGTGAGAAAGAGGGATGAAGTGGGAGGAGAAGGAAGAGAAACATAAAATGGGGAAGATTTTCTCAGATAAAAGAAAGATGATTATGAGGAAATGTTATCTACCTCCAGAAAGAGAACTGATTAACTCTGAGTGTAAATGGAAATTAATTTTCTTGCATTTGTTTTTGCTTTTTGTGGTATGACTAACATGAAAATGTTTGCATTATTTCACATGTATTATTGATATGATTTTGCTTGCTTTCTCTGTGGGTGGAGGAGGAGTGGGAAAAAGAAAGCTCATAATTTAAAAAGAGGAGAATATTAAAAGTAAAAAAAATTAAAAATTAACATTTATGTGAATATCATGTATTTGGGTCCTTTCTTGTGTAGGAATAGATTACCTTTCCCACACGTGAATTGTATTATACGTTGATTATTTTTTTAAAACTCTACCTTTTGAATGAAACTATAGAAATGATCTAGTAAATAAAATTGTCCCAGATCCATCAGGATGGGCAACATAAGGAGCTATGTATGGGAAAAGAGAGTTTACCTCCCTCTTATCAGAGATGAAGAGCCTCAAAAATGAGTCAAATCTAGACCTCATATGTGAGTCCCTTTATAGAAAATCATTGTCCTGCAGTACTTTCTACCCTGTGCATCAGAAGCAGACCCTCAATGTTAAATCCACAAGGGCTCAGAATTCTGGAGTCCACAAACATCATTGGTAATGTGTGTCTGTGTATACATATATTCACACACATGTGTGTATGTATATATGTGTATTATAATATAGATATAGACATATAGATATATACACATATGTTTGTATGTATACAATAGAGACGTATGTAATATGCATATGTCATTGCACTTTATGTGTGTATATTATACACACATATACATATACGTGATGTAACTTTAAAAAATTCTAGATTGCAAGATACAATAGGGAAAAATCCCAGTTCAGTTAGATTAGAAATTGTTCTCTTTAGAAATAGTTCTCATTTTTAAAAAAAAATTGTTAATTCAACCACAAAACTTAATAACATTTTACTTTTATTTCCTACATCTCTATTGCACTTATTATTCATAGTTCAGCCATTTTTCCGTCATGTCCAAATCTTCATGAACCCAATTGGGGTTATCATGGCAAAGATACTGGAGTGGTTTGTCATTTCCTTCTTCAGCTCATTTTATAAATGAAAGAACAAAGGCAAACAGAGTTAAATGACTCATTCATGGCCACAAGTCTAGTAAGTGTCTGAGGCCAAATTTAAACTCAGGGAGAATTATCTTCCTGACTCCTGGACAATTATTCTATCCACTCTGCCACCCTGCTGCCACTGCAGTTATTCTTGTATGGTTTAACCTTAGCTAGGATGTTCTTTCCCTCTCCCTTCTCCATCTCTTAACTTAGGAGAATGACAACAACATCCAGAGGGTGGTACTGGAAAGTGAGTAGATTGGAAAAGGGGAAATGTAGAGAAGGGGGTAATGGAGGGACTGGTGAGACAAGAATTCTATTTCTTCTGATACCTTCTATTTATACTTGGACAAGTAAGGTTTATGTTATTTTTCTCTTTTTAAATAAAATACATCTCTATAATATTATTAATTATATTATTTCAAATGAAGTTTGTCTTTGCATATGGAGTAATAGACACCATACAAAGATTTTCCTAGATGTTCTGGATGGTAGTAAGCAAGGAAAAAGAAATTTTAAAAATCCTGAGAACCACACCAAGGTCTGAGAGGCTAATGCAGTCCAGAAGACTAGGGAACACAGCCATTTACTTTGTGTCCCCACTTTTGACATCTCTCTTACTAACATATAAAGCACTCAGCAGGGTGAGATGGGGGTCTGATGATAGTTCCTGGATGTATTGCATGTAAATGGAATTTGTTGACAAATCATCACTAGGACAAGCCTACGACATTTTACTGGTCTCAGATTTAGTCAGCACAGATATGCTCTTTGATGATGTGCATCTCAGATCCTTCTATGCCATAGTAGATACCTGTTACAAGTTTCTGTTGGTCCTTTGCCATGAAAATCCTTTACTTAGTCTCTGATAATGAGCATCTCTCATGTCAGACAAATTGCTTCTTGCACCACACACTTATAATCTGTTTTCTGTTCCATATTCAGAGACTTCCTAGGTTGGTTGTATCAGTTAGATCATATGCCATCTTGTCTTAGACTTAGTGAAGGAGTAACCTCAAATCCGTCAATCAACAAACATTTATTAAACATATACTGTGTGCAGGAAGTGTGCTAGATGCTGAGGATACAAAAACAAAAACAATGAGTTTTGATCTCAAGGGGTTTACATTCTCCTGATGGAAACACTAAACACAATATATACAAAAAAAGAAAATTTTGTGAGACAGGTGACGTTAAAAGGTAGTATGGGATTCTGAAAGGCAGAAATGAGGAAGATATATAAACATTGGGGACAACCTGTGCCAAGTCTGTTAAAAAGAAAATGGAATTTTATGTATGAGGATCAGTAAGATGAATTTAGAACATGAAGTGCATGAAGGAGTGAATCAATACTATCTACTGTAGGGTTTATGTAACGACCATGTGGTATATGTCCATATAGGTTTGTCTAAGTGTTGCTCATAGGGAAACAGGAACACACAAATACACATGTGTATACATTCATGTGTATATACATGTGTATGTATATATGCACACACGTGTACATGAACAAACCACACATATATCTGTGTGTATATGTATGTATATGTATATAGATGCAGCTTTACTCATTTTTCTCTTCTAAGGGAAGATTACTGTAATTCCTTGAGGAAAGTATGTGATGTGGGGAACTAGACAGGCTGTCCTCTCCTCAGAGAAGGGCTACCAGACTAGGGTTGTATCTAACTGCCTCTCCCACTAAGTATTGTTAGTTGAGAGGTATTAGTCTACTGATATGGAAAGTTTCCCCTCCAATGACATAAAGCTTGACAATACATCTGTCAATTTATACCGTTAGAGAATGCTGTGGGGAAATCTGAGAAGTTAAGGAACTTTCTTGTGGTCACACATCTCTTATTGCTCAGTATTTGTAAAAGGCAACAATTTTTCCCAGATTTTCTTCACTGTAAGGTAAAGCATCTATCCAACAATGTCATTCTAGTAAAATATAGACTATCAGATGATGTTCTATAAGTTTATAGGTTATGTGAGACAAGATTTTGGGAAGATAAAGTTCACTTCCATCTGAAAAAGTCAGACTAAGCTTCATGAAGCAAGTGAGACTAAAGGTGGGCCTTAGATTGGAAGAGGAAGAGCAATATCCAAGGAGCAGTATTCATAGATCATACACTGAGACATTTTCCAGAGATTAATATTTGTATATAACCTTTAGTTTACTAGCACTTCCCTATTAATAGCCCATGCTTTTGACAGAATTGATAGCTGATACCGTAAGAGTACCTGGGGAAAAGCAGTTTTCTTTATTAGTTAAGAAACAGTGCTCTTACTGTACCTGTTTGTCTCATTTAGTAAGAGAAAGCTTGTCCATGGAATAGCCAAAAAGTCCCTGTTATTTATTGGAAGCATTTTATACCATTACAGAAATATTTACAGTTGCTTCTTCATGAACAGATATAAAAGATCATACTTTTTGTGCTTGTCCACTCTCAGATTTTTCTGCCTTTTTGAAATTAAAAAAAAAGTGTTCTGAAGTTCCTGCATGGACTTTTCTTGAAGTCTAGCTTAAGTCTCAGCCTTTTTCATGAAACCTGTCTCGATGGCAATCAACCATATTAATATCTCCCTCCTTTAAATTTTCATAACCTTTACTGTCTGTTAATGAACACCTAATAATGTACTATTTAATTTTCTGCGTACTTTTGATATTTTATTCAGGTTATTGTTACCTTAATCTACAAGTTGGTTAAACTAATCTTATTCATTTCATTTTTATTAGTTTAGTGTCTTTGATTAGGCTATAAACTTTTTGGGGGCAGACATCACAATTTCATCTCTTTTATACTTCATAGCTTTTAACAGAGGTAATACTACAGGGATATTCAGATACTACTTGTCAGTAATTTTTTCAGTCTATGAAAGAACACTGCTTACATAAGCTTAACTATTCAGACAGGACACTCCACTTACAAATGAACCTACCCAGAGCTGGTTTATTCAATGGGCACATTTAGCAGGCAAATATTTTAAGATAGGAATTCTTAACCTGGATCTGCAGAGAGATTTGAAGGAGTCTGTGAATTTGTGATTTTTAAAACTGTTTCAATGTAGTTGGTTTCCTTTGTAAATATTATTATCCCATTATATACATTTTAAAACATTTTATTCTGAAGGATCCATAGGTTTCATCAGGCCACTAAAGAGGTCATAACACAAAGCAGCATAAGAACCTCTCATTAAAGACCTTCAGGATGCAATAAAGGTTACCAGGAAAATAGGAGATGTTCTTATTTTTCCAGTATGTTTTCCCCTACAGTTGGTTTTTATGAAGCAACCAGTCTGAACGTGATACTGTAGCAACAATCTAACCAGTACACGTATCAAAAAAACGTACACAGTGAAGCCACCAACCACAGGAGGATGTGGATAATATATCTAATGTAAGATTTTATGCTTAATGATACTTTAATTGACACTAGCTTTGTTTCTTTTCCTCCTCCGGAAACATTGTTTATATCCTGGCTGATATTATCACCTCCTTCTATAACACACCTATTGGAACTGACCCACGTAGAAATACACACACACACACACACACAAAATACCTACCAGGTACTTCAGTCCACCGGTTTTGCTGTCCTGTAAGATTGTATTTTGCTCTTTCTTTATATTTGAGAAGAATAGAGATACACACATATACACACATACACATATATACATACATACATATCTCATATTCATTTTAACATCTCAAATATGTCTAAGCATCAAAAAAAAAAAACAACCCACCAAGGAGAGTATGTAAAAGGTAAGGCTTAAATATTGAGAATCTTGAAATGAAACATTTTGAGACAAATGATAGATGAGATATATTTGTAGTGATAAGCATAAAGTAATCCAAATCATTGATTATTAGTGACTGTACCATGAAAATTAAAAAAATAAATAAATGAAAAATCTATTGTTTTTTGTTTGGGGTCCCATCCCCATTCATCCCATAAGCTCTGTGTTTTATATTGTGAAGTTTTGCATTATGTGGTGATTTTTAGGAACACATACGTCAGAGAACTGACAATACTACACCCAATGAAGTAATTATGTTATATTATGCTGCTAGAATTACAAGCCTTGCCTTGATCACAAAAGGGGAGAAATTGCCTTCCATTGGGCCACAGTTGTCAGATTAAGGAGTCCTGGTCCTAGCCCTTATAAGTGGTTTGTGGAGGGGAATTTCACTTATGTAAGGCATGGGGTTTAGGGCATTAGTTCTTGTACTCTTTGGTAAAGGCAAGAAGTCATGCCTACAAAGGCACAGTTGCTAATGTTCCTAGTGCCAGCCCTAGTTGGAAACTTATGGAGCAGGGATTGGGACAGGGAAGGGATAGACATGTCTCTGTCTCTAGGGTATGGGGTTTGAATTTTCAGCCCTTGTTCTGTTTGATGAAGAGAGCATAAACTGCCCATCAGAGTGTAGTTAGCTGCCAAGGTTCTGTCTCAGCACTCATCTGTGATTTATAGATCTAAGGGGAAAAAGAGGTATTCCCTACCACTGAAGCATGAGGCACAGTGACCTAGACCTTGATTGCTCCCAAGAAGGTAGAGGGTGGCAGCAAGAGTGCCTATTCTACTCTCTGCAGAGGACTGACTATCAAGGAAGGAAGTTTCTGCTTTTAAATCATAAACACCATTCATGAGTTAAACGGAGGTACTAGGAGTCCAAGCTCAGTCCATTATCCTTCTAAGAAGTATGATTGAATTCTGACAGGAAAAGATGACACCAAGAGTAATAAGAAAGGAGGTTTTAGTAGGGATGTATTGACACCACTACCAGATGTCAGTGGTCAATGTGAGCAATATCGGGAAGCCAGGGGAATGTGAAACAAAACACATAGAAAGAAACAGAGAAGGGAACAGAGAGGTAATGTCCCAGAGACTGGGACTCTACTCAGAAAGTTAGTGTTTCCCAACTGTGGGATGAAAAACAAAACTGATCTCTGGGCATCAGCTAAGGATGATAGGTAATCATGTAGTCAAGATACTGGTTAGGACTATTCTGCTGACTAATGATTTGAGTGGGGCTTTTTATAGATCTTCACTGACATATCCGACTCATCTGTTTCAGTGTGGCATCTCCTTCCAAAGAGCAAGTGGAGATCAATCCAATGATTTGACCTTAGATATCTCAGGTAGTGGTTCATCTCCCACTCAAGGAAAAGAAAAAACCTGTCCAACACTTTGGTCTTGGGTATCTCAATCTATCTCACAAATACAGGATGAGCAAAGTCCTACTCACTGATCTGACTTTGGCCATCTCAGACAGTGAAGGCCTTACAAGAAACAGAATAAGGGATAATCTCATCAGATACACAGAAAAGGAAATCCAGGAGTTCAGATGCAGTGGGGGGGGGGGGGGGGCAAAGATCATCAAGCCAAGGAATTATGTTTTTACAGTAAAATTAAACTGTCAAAATTAGAGTTACAACATGAAGTGAGAACCATTGAAGGGAAATATTGCAATACATATTTCTACTATGTATATACTATACTTTTTCCCCCTTGTGTTGAAATAGGTATTATTTTCATAATATTGGGGGAAATATATTCTATCAAGTTATTTTGTTGAGATATGTTAATTTTTTTTATCTTTGTTACATTTGTATTCATTTTCACTAGAAAAAAATTTCTTTGCAACTTTACATGTCCCTGATTTATTCTAAAATTTTTAAGTCACTTAATGATTTAGTTTAATACAAATTACATCAAGAAAATTATAAATAACAATTTTAAGAACTCTTTTCCATTGTAAAATTATTGTAACATTTAAATAATTGTTTTTATTTTTAATCACCTTTTTCTTTAATTATAGAATATGAGAAAAGACGACTAAATTTTTATACTTGGGTCCCTCAAAGGATAATAATTTAACCCAAAGGAGCCTCCAAATATTTAAATTTTCTCTTTAAAATTCTCTTTCATGAAGACTTTGGCACTGTTACTTTTTAATCTGGATATTTGAGTTTAAGTAATGTTTTATGTTGGAGGAGAGAGTACTTAATGAGGATATGATAACCTAAAGTATCTAAAGGTCTGCCATATGGAAGACAGATTAGATGTAGTCTGCTTAGACCAGAGGAAGGAACTAGGTACAATGTGTGGGAATTACAGGAGTGCAAGTTGAAACATGTTGTCAGCAACAAACAAACAAACAAAAAACTAAAGTAAAATTTTAAAAGTCTAAACACTGGAGTGATCCCAAAATAGAATAGACACCCCCAGGAAGCAGTGGGTTCCCTTTAACTAGCAGTCTTGAAGCAGAGACTACAAGACCATTTCGGTGAGTTGATGTGTATGAGGTTCCTATTCAGGCATGACTTGGATTAAATGATGTCTGAGTTCCTTCTCAGTATGAGGTTCCTTCTTGCTCTGAGATTCTGTAATTGTATGAAGGCATTGTTATAAACAGATGATTCCAATGATACCAATTTAATCAGAGACAGAAATGAATAGTCAACTGGGACTTAATTATGCATATTTTATGTGTAATCTAGTATATAGCTATTGCCATTGAATAAATATTTATGACATGTTATATACAATTTAAAGTATTTTTCAGGTCCCCTTCCTTAAATTTGATATTTATTCTTATGAGGTAGATAAACCAATATTCAATGTGATCAATTTGTTCACTTCATTCAATTCTGTGATCAATTCTTATCACTGTAGGTAAAGTTTGAAATTATCAACATTGATTATAAAGATAATCAATATTAAAAGGATATCTGCTCATTCTTCATTCATAGATATAGACTTGAATTGCATATGTAATCAGGAAAGTGACTGAGAAAGTTACTAAAAATGTCTTTCATAAAAATGTCATCTGATCATACCTACCTGTT
>JAQQSV010016329.1:0-11869 GCA_028646515.1 Pseudochirops corinnae | reverse complement strand
TATACATGATTGCACGCCACCATGGGGGAGGGGGGAAGGGAGGGGAGAAAATCTGAAACTCAAGTGATTGTGGAACTGAATCTTGTAAATTAAAAGTAAATGAGTAAATTAAAAAAAAAAAAAAGGAATGTATGTGTAGAGCCCATATCAGATTGCAAGCCATCTTGGGGAGGGAGGGAGAGAAAATTTAAAATTTAGGGAAGTGAATGTTGAAAACTAAAAATAAATAATTTAATAAATGTGGATTTAAAAAAAGATGAAGTGTTCTTAGTGCTGTAGGGAAGAGGTTAGAGAGAGGGAGAGAGTTTGGAATTCAAAGCCAACAAAAAAAACATCAAAAATAAGTAATAAATTCTTTAAATAAATTTTTAAAAAAGGAAAGGGTATGTTTAGCTAGAAGAGCTGCCTCGCAGCAGGGGGACAATGTACAGGATAGCTGTCTTCAAATATTTACAGGATTACTTATAAATTGGGACAGCTAGGTGATGAAGTGAATAGAGCACTGGGCTTAGAATTAGGACGACTCATGTTTGTGAGTTCAAATCTGGGCTCAGACTCCTACCAGCTGTGTGACCCTGGGCAAGTCACTTAACCTGGTTTGCCTCAGTTTCCTCATCTATAAAATGAGCTGGAGAAGGAAATGGCAAATCACTCTAGTATCTCTGCCAAGAAAACTCCAAATATGGTCATGAAGATGCAAACACAACTGTACAACAACAAAAATTTGAAGTTTGTCCCTAAAGGGCAAGGTAAATAGGCCTTGGCATAAAAGAAACACTTCCTAACAATGACGGCTATCCCAAAGTAGCAGTGTGATGTAATGGAAAGGGACCTGAGTTCAAATCCTAACTCTGCCACCTAACTCTGTGAACTTGGGTATATTACTTTACAAACCCTCTGGGCATCAGTTTCCACTTATGTTAAATGAAGGGATTGGAATTAATGACCTCAAAGGCCACTCCCAGCTCTAAATCTTGGATCCTATGAATTGATCTGGGCAAGCTCAAAAGGGAAAGAGTCCCTATCAAGAGTGCAGACATTGTTGGAAAGGAGATGCCTCCGCACGTAAATACGGGTTGGCTTGGATGCCCCAGGGATCTCTGCACTCCAGGATTGTAACCAATTCCCACATCCCAATGTTTTGATAAAATATATGGAGGTAACCAGTTCTGTCAGGCCCTATCAAACAGGAAAAGCTTCACAGGTACACATCCATTATGAGGATGGATGTGTCTGTGTTGCCCAACATCCAGCTTTCAAACAGTGCAGAAGACAGATCCCCAGAAGATGGTTAAAAACAAAAACAGAAACGTACCATACAAGGGATAGCAATCTCACCAGTGGAGGAATGAATGAATGAAATCACAGGGGAGTTGAGGAAGGCATCATGGTGCCCTGGGAAGAGCACTCTTCAAAGACACAGGTTCAAATCCTGGCCCTCCTGCTTTGCTACTTAGGTGACCTCGGGGCAGGTCACTCTTACTTTATGGGACTCTCTGTCTCCATGTTTGTGAAATGAGAGAATGGACTAAAATGATCCTAAAGGTCCCTTCTAACCATCTTTAACTTGGCTAAGTTGACTTGGTCATACCCCCAACAGAAGTATACTTTGAAAATTAAAAAAGATTCTTAGAGACTCCTAGACCTAATACCAAGAAGCAGCTAAAGGACTTAACCAGAAGAGAAGCCTGGGGGCAGGGGGAAGCTGAACTGGATATCTGGAGGACTATTTAGTTCATTCAGAAAAGGTAAAGGGGTGGGAGTGGGGAATCTGTCTTGGCCTAGTCACTGAATGGGAGTTACCTCACTCAAAGTGAGAACCTGAAAAGGCCTTAGCCTAAAAGGGCTAGGGTCTCCCCTTGCATCCTGGGCCATCTCCAGTTGTCTTGATGGGTATCTGGCCACTGGACCCAGATGGCTCTAGAGGAGAAAGGGAGGCTGGTGACCTTGCACAGACCTCCCTCACTCAAATCCAAGTCAACTGCAAGTCACATCATCATTTCCCTGATGGCATGGTCCTCTTCAAAAACAAAGGACAAACACAAGTTATAGAGTAATGGCAAACATGAGAGAGAAGGGACAGGGAGAGACAGGCTGAAAAGAGAAAGGGAAGTGAAAGCTGTAAGAGAGACAGGGGAGAAGACGGGGAGGGGAGAGACACAGTGGGGACAAGAGCCCTACAAGGTCTGGGGCTGTCCAGACTTGAGCCCACAGAAAGTGGTCCCCATAGCATTTCCCAGACCTTGGCCATGGCGTCCTAAGGAGCTAAGTCACAGGCCCTGCTCTGTCTAGGCTACTGGGAAACAGCTGTTCCCAACCTCCAGCACAGAGGTGGCTGTACTGTCTGAGGACTGTAGTGCTGCTAGTAGTTGCCTTAAGCCTTAAGCCTTAACCCCCCTATAAAATGGGGGGCAGGGGGGAGGGGAGAGACAGACTAGCCTGTCACTAAAACTCCCCGGGGCCTCAATTTCTTCATCTGTAAAATGAAGGTATTGTACCGTATGGCCTCTGCCGTCCCTTCTAGGTGGACAGCTGAAATCCCTAGGGACTGGGAAGGAGGAGTAGCTAGAAGGGGCAAGAAGGGTGAAGAAAGCCGTGTCCCAAAAGGGTTTTCCCCCACCCCACCCCCACCCCACCATGCACCTGAGCTGTGAAGCCACTGTAGAAAGCGAACCAGATCTGGACCAACATGCTGGCAAAGGTCTTGTAGAAAAAGTAACGCAGAAACTTGGAGATACGGAGGTAAGACCAGCGCCCGTGCACCAGAAGCAGCCGCTGCAGGTAGGCAAACTGGGCCAAAGCGTAGTCACTGCACTGGACGGCCTGCATGCCTTCCTGCCCACTGATCCCCACCCCGATGTCTGCAGCTGTCCAGACACAGAAACAGGTAAGGTTGGGGGTTGGGGGGCTCAAACAAGACCACAGCTGGAAACCCCAGTCTTCTTCCCCCTTTCTTCAGTGCCTCTGCCTTGGACTCCAACCCCAAATTCACACCTCCAACTCTAAGTAGGGAACCAGTAGAAAGGGGGTAGTATTCACTCCAGCCCTGCCATCAATTTACTAGCTAGATTTGGACAAGCTTCTCCAGCTGTAGTCAATCCACTATGAGCAATACTTGGAGCTTCTACCCTGTCATCATCATCATCACCACCATTACTGCCACCACCACCATCACCATCACTATCACTACCATCATCACCACCAGCACCATCATCACCACCACCAGTACCACCACCACCATCATCATCATCTTCATCACTAGAACTATATCATCCTTGAAGGTTTGCATATATTATCTCACTTGATTTGATCTTTACAACAACTCTAGGAGACAGATGATATTATTATTCCCATTTCTTACATCAATCAGACGAGGAAAGTGAGGCAGAGAGAAGTTAAGTGACTTTCCCAGAGTCACACAGGTAGTAAATATCCAAGGAGGGATCTGAACTCAGATCATCATCCATGAGGACATCTGGTTGCCCCTAAGCAATAGTTAGAATCCCCTCTACCATGAGCCAGAGTTGGAACACTGGACCACTGGTAGCAATGATCTCTTCCCTCTCCCAATTTCACAGCAAGGAATCAAACACCAGTCCTCCCCACCAGAGTCTAGTACTGATACCAGTCCCCCAGGACCACAGCTAAAATCTTCCCATCCAAGGCCGTACCTAGAATATGCCCTTCAACATAGGCAGGAAACAGGTCTCAGAGTTCCATGTGCCCCCCTCCTCCCAGTGACCCAGCGGCTGCCCTTGACTCCCTCCCCCACCATTCCAAAGACATTCTGTCCCATGTGGCTGCTCACTCTTGATCATGTTGACATCATTGGCACCATCCCCAATGGCCAGTGTGGTCACTTCCTGGTACTTCTTGACCAGCTGGATGATAAGGGCCTTCTGCTTGGGGGTCACACGGCAGCAGATGACAGCCTGGCACTTGGAGGCCAGATCTGCAAAGGCTCGCTCTCGTCGGATCATCAGGTCCTCCTGAACCTGCTGAGCTCTGTTGTGCCACCCCATGCGGCTCAGCAAACTGGGTTTCTTTGTCCAGGTCTGTGACTCCCCACCCCGGAGCAGCAGCTTGTCCTATAGTAAGGCAGAAGAAAGGGGACAATGTTCACTCTAGCTCTGCCATCGACTCACTAGTTAGCTTTAGTCAAGACCTGGCCTCTTTGAGCCCCAATGTCCTCTGTAAGATGGTGGTAATGTCTGCCTGATGGGGGAGGAGGGAGCTGAGCCCAAGGCCTTGAGGCTGCACGTGGCCCTCTAGGTTCTCAAGTACAGCCCTTTGACTGAATCCCAACTTCACAGAACAAATCCTCTTTTATTTTTTTAAATTTATTTTTATTTTTTTTTATTTTTTGGAAGGGGGAAGACAGGGTAATTGGGGTTAAGTGACTTGCCCAAGGTCACATGGCGAGTAAATGTTAAGTGTCTGAGGCTAGATTTGAACTTAGGTCCTCCTGACTCCAGGACCAGTGCTCTATTCACTGCACCACCTAGCTGCCCCTACAAATCCCCTTTTATTAAGGGGATTTATTTATTAACAAATTATTTATAATAAACATAATAAACATTATTTATTAACAAATACTTTTATTAAGGGGATTTGTTCTGTGAAGTTGGGATTCAGTTAAAGGGCTGTACTTGAGGACCTAGAGGGCCATGTGTCCTTGAGGCCACAGGTTCCCCACCCCTGTAGGATAACTCAAGCAACCCACACATGCTGATGCATACACACACATGGTCATGCTGCTCATTCATTCAGTAAACAATGCTGTGCGCAAAGGGTCTTGCGAAGAGACACAGTTTATATGAGAGTCCCTGCCCTCACGGATTTTACAGTCTGTACTTCTCCCCACCCATCCACCACCCAATGCACCCACATAACGACAGTTACATATGCCTAAATTTACACATCGTCATAGAAACAAACAGGATCATAGATCTAGAAGAACCCCAAAGGGTATCTAGTCCAGCTCCTCACTTCACAAATAAAGAAACTGGGGTAAGCTTGGGAGGTGAAATGATTCACCCAAAGGTATGCAAGGAGTAAAGCATCAAAGGCAGAATTTGAATCCAGGGCCCCATTCCACCATCTCAGAGTACCATCCTGTTCACTGCTAAGTACCAACTACATCAAGTTTCTCTGCTATAGCTGGAGGGACCTTCCCCAAAGTGGTCTGGGAGACAAACTCTCCCTACCTGGAGACCATCAGGTATGGCCAGCCCCTGGGACAGGCAATGGGTGGTCCAACCCTCTTCCACATTCTGTCTAGGGGGGTGAGTGGGGATTGACACTTACCAGGAAGTCTCCAGTGACCACCAGGGCCATTTTGCTCTGTTGCTGCTGAAGCTTTGGACCAGAGTCTCGGACACCCTTCAGGTTGTTGTTGCTCTCCCAATACGCCTCAAGCATCCCGCTGCAGGGACAGATTGCACCCCTCTCCTCTGAATTATGGGACTGAATTATCCCAGATTGTACCAGCTATAGCCAACGTCTGAGGCCCAGACACAACTACAGCCCCTTCCCACCCAAATATATCACAGCCTCAAAGCTCTGTGGAAGCCCATAGCTCAATGTGTGGCCTTGGACAAGTCACATTTCCTCGGCTGTAAAACAAGAGATTGGACTAAAAAATTATCTCTAAGGGCCCTCCCAGCTCTGACATTCTGTCCTTTCAGCTCTGATGCTCTCTGTTCTAAGACCCCTTCCAGCTTGGACATTCTATGTTCTAAGGCCCCTTCCAGTTCTAACAGTCTCTAGGTTCTAGGGTCCCTCTCAGCTCTGGCATTCTACAGTCTCTGTTCAAAGTCCTTCTGTTGAGAAGTAGCTTGGGATCTGGTCATCAGGAGACACGGGTTCTAATTGCTTCTCACTTTATGACTTTGGACAAATCACTTAACTTCCGCAGTTTTAAGACTCCTCAGTAGAATTGGTAGATTTAAAATCGGATTAAAGGATTATAAGAATAAAGTAGGAAGGGCCTTGAAATATAATAGCACCTGCCCTGCCCCCACCCCCCAGGAGGAGCATTTGGATCCAAGGTGTGAATGCATTTGGCAGGTGTGAGATTCCCCTACACCCAGGAGGAAGGGCTTTCTCATCACTGTCTCACTCTGTCAGTGCCCACCCTGGCAGTGCCCACTCTGTCAGTGCCCACCCTGGCAGTGCCCACCATGGTAGTGCCAATTCTGGCAGTGCACACCCTGGCAGTGCATACCTTGGCAGTGCCCATTCTGGCAGTGCACACCCTGGCAGTGCACACCCTGGCAATGCGTACCTTGGCTGGTGATTCTTTGTTCCCCAGAATAACTGTTCCCACCATTCTCCCCAGGACACCCTTCCTGCCCCCACTACTTACTAGATTTCCTTCTCCTCCAGAATTTCCATATCATCAGATAACAGTTGGCAGGCAAACCCAATGTTCACAGCAGTCTCTGCAAAAGAGAGCAGTGCCTTGGACCAGGCAGCCTCCCCTGCCCACCAAAACACCTTCTGCCTGGGGGTCCTTCCAACTTTTTGGGCCATCTCTTGTTGTAGCATGGGAGGGGGGCCTTCATAACTGGATCTGGAATCAAATGAGGCACTGATGTGGTTCTGGACTCACCTGTGTCCGCCTCCCACCTGAGACACTTACTGGCTGTGTGACTGAGCCCCTGGAAGGTGGAGATGGTAATGGACCCCATGATGCTGAGACAGTGAGAGGTTGAAATCAGGTATGGAAAGCACCATAGAAACATCTGCACTTAAACGTGCATAGCAGATGATGCTTTCTCTGGGTGCTCTCCATTGATTAGGACTATTGATATTAGTGACAACCTTATTTGTCTACTAATAAACAACTATAGAACTTTTACAATATATTATATATACGATTGCATATACAATCATATATACAACTGTATATACAATACACAATAACATTCATAATTATTGCATTATTAGTTTTCAGGATCATCTTTCTGATTACAAGTCTGTGACACCAGAAAATCCACTTGGGATCAGAGATTTAGAGCTAGAAAGAGCCTTATAGACCATCTAGTCAAACCCTTTAATTTTATAGATGAGAAAACTGAGACCCACAGAAGGGAAGGAATTTGCCTAGACCACCCAGGTCCTACAGAATGAACTGACAAGAGTTGTTTCAGGTCCTTTGATTCCAAATCTGGCATGCCTTCCAGTATACTCTGAATCTCAGTTACCTCATCTGTCAAATGGGGACAATAACCCTCTCTCAAAGGTTCTTCTGATTCAGATCTGGAAGAGACCTTAGAGATATTCTAGCCCAGCTCCAGGGGTATGCTGGTAAATGTTTAACAACCAGCTTGGGGGGGAGGTGTAGGAACTACTTTTAAGTTTAATTTACATTATTAACATTTTCTCTATTGCTCCTTAGTATAAACAACCAACAAAACAATAAAATAAGTGCTGATTTTCTGCATCAATTTCCAAGGTGAAAATACTTAAATTGAAAATTTAACCATCAGCTCTCCTAAAGCCAATATGAACTAGCTCTGGTAAATCCTTGCCCAGCCCTCTCATTTTATATCACAGTCATTTCTAGGGGGAAAAAAAAAGTGTCCCAGTCTCTTCTCCCTACAAAGTTAACAGGGGTGATCTGCTGGACTGCAGCACTTCCCACAGAGTCTGGCTTTTCCTGGCACAGTTGTTAATCCTTTTTGACATAACAAAACACAGGAGCTGCTAGTCATGCACATCCTTTATCCTGGGGCCAGAGCATGGGTCACTCCCCATGGAGCATGCCCAGCTGCATAGCAGTTCACCTGATCACCAGTTAACCACAATCATTCGATACAGTGACTTCATCTGACAATGTATGCACCGTTTGGCTGAAGCATTACCCCACCTCTCTGCCAACAGGAAGCAGATCTATATCATAATCAGTTTTCTAGGACCATTATTCAAAACTCTCATTTTACAGATGAGGAAAATGAGGTCTAAAAAAGTAAGTGATTTGCCCAGGGTCCCACACGGGCTCTTGGGAGAGCAGAGCTGGGATTCCAATCCAGGTTCTCTCGCTCCAGATCCAATGTTCTTCCCAGTGTACACCTCACAGGGTTATTGTGAGAAAAAGGCCCTTCTAGAAATCAGCAGTACCATTATTCCTACACAACCCTGGCATATTACCTTCTTGGTGCCTGCACTGAGCCCTACCCAGGACACAGAGAGAGATTTTCTGTCCAAATACACACCCAGAAGGTGGATCTCAGCCAGGAAAATAAAAGCCGGATTAATTTACAGTTTCTCAGAAGTGACTCAGCAAACAAACATACACACGTACATACATGCATGCACACACACTCACACACACACTTACACACTCATACACACAAACATGCACATACACACTTACATGCACTCACACACACACTCACACACACTCACACATATCCACCCTCATATATACACACAAAAGCATATACACACATTCACACACTCACACACAAACATGTACACACACTCATACATACACACACTCACACTCATATATACACACAAATGTGCACACGTGCATACTCACACACAGTCACACACACAAACGTGCACATACACACACATTCACACAAACACTCTCATACACACACACTCACATACACATAAACATGCACATAGCCACACACTCACACATACACACACTCACACTCGTACACACACAAATATGCACGCACACACAGTTGCATACACAAATGTACATACACACACATTCTAACATACATATACACGCACTCACACACACAGTCACACACACAAACATGTACACACACACGCTCATATACACACACATGCGCGCGCGCGCGCACACACACACACACACACACCCCAGACTGTTTCCATCAGGGCTGGCCCAGCCAGATGGGGTGCCAGGCCTCTCACAGGTAGAAGGGGTCTGCGCAAAAATGTGCAGACGGAGGCCCAAGGAGCGCCAGGCTCCAGGACTCCACACAAATTTCCTGATTCCAAATCCAGCACACCTTTCGCTAATCTTCCAAAGCTTCCCTCAATCCTTCTAGAGAAGTCTACTCTAAAAAAAGGAAAATTGAGGAATTCATTCACATGGAGGAAGAAATGACAGGGAAGATGGGTAAGGGGTGGGAGAGGAGCAGTGGCATTTTAACTGGCAAACAATGTCCCAGTAAAGTGAAAAAAAGGAAGCTCTCATGGCAGAATTCCAACAGATAGAGTGCTGGGGCTGGAGTCAGAAAGACCCTAATTAAAATTCAGCTTCAGACACTAGCTGTGTGAAGCTGGAGCAAGTGACTTAACCTCCACCTGCCTCAGTTTCCTGAATTGTAAAGGGGATAATAATAGTACCTACCTCTGAGAATCAGATGAGATGTTTGTAAAGTGCTTAGCGCTGTGCCTGGCACGTAGTAGGTGCCACATAAATGTTTGCTTCTTTCCTTCCTTCTAGGCATCGGCCAACAAGGCCGGAGTGGGGGAGGGGGAAACATGTTGGACCAGGGGGACAAAAGAGCCTTCTGGAAAGTCCTGGAATCCCACCTCAAAACCCTCAGCCCTTAAGGCACGAATACAGAGATCACCCTCATGTTACAGGTGAGGAAACCAAGGCCCGGAGAGTTAAGGGACTTGCTCATGGTCGTATCTCTAGCAGAAAAGCCAGATTTGGACCCAGGTCCTTTGACAACAGACCCTGTCTTCTTCCCACTATGTTTTTACTACACGGAGTAATCAATGGGCCTTCAAATTCTATCAAGCCATGGATTCCTTCTCTGGACCTCAGCTCCCTCATCAGTAAAGTAGGGGAGAATCCCCTGCCCATCTTCTGAGTCAGGGCTGTGGTGACAATTCAGTCTGATCACAGAAGCCCAGAACGTTAATGCCAGGAGTCTCAGAGATCCAACCTTCTCTCTTCACAGAGGAGGAAGGTTAGCCAAGTCAGTGTTGGGGCTGCGATGTGAAACTCAAGCCTCCTGGCTCCAAGTCCCAGAGTGACACAAGGCTGCTTCCCTTGGAGACCAATATTTCTCAAACTGGGAGCAGGGCAGCCACTGGAAAATGATCTTGGGGCGGTGGAGATGGGAAGCACCTCACTCAAACACCTTCCGTAGCTCCCAAGGGCTGCTGGATAAAGTCCCAACTTTGAGGTCCTCCAAGATCTTGTCCCACTCTGCCTTTCCAGTTGCCTCCCATGCCCGATAAATTTCCTCCATGTCCCCATATCACTGACATGGGGACAAAGTAGTATAATAGAAAAAAAGAATTTGGAGTCAGAAGTTCTGGGTTCTAATCCCAGTGATATTACTGACTATCTGACTATGGCCTTGGGCATGGTCCCAAAGACCCGTCCGCCTCTGACATTCTCTAACATCGATGTTCCTTGAACAAGACCCTCCATTTCCCACCTGGGCATTTTCCTTGGATGTCCCTCATGTCTGCAATACTTTCCCACAGACCTCTCCAGCTTCCTGCAAGTCTCAACTAAAACCCCATCTTCTACAGGAAGCCCTCCCCACCCCCTCTTAAGTCTAGTGCCTCCCTTCTGCTAATCATTTCCCATTTATCCCATCTAGAGCTTATTCATACATCTGTGTTTGCTTGCAGTCTCGTCCATTAGATTGTAAGCTCTTTGAGGGCAGGGATCGTCTTTTGTCTTTTTTTATATCCCTAGCACTTAGCACAGTGCCATAGTAGGTGCTCATTCTCCCCTCCTTGTCAATCCTATCTGTCCTTTAAGGCTCATCTCCCTCCAGGAGGCCTTCACTGACTATCTTAGACTATCTTGTCATTCAAAAGATCTTGCCCTTCTTCAACCTGGGTTCAAATTCCACCTCTGATACAATCAGTGTGACCCACAAACCTCAGTTTGCTCATCTGTAAAATGGGGCTAAGAACACCCAGAGTACGTGCCTCACAGGGTGGTTCTGGGAAACAAAGATCCTTCCCTGAAGTTTTTTCCAAAGCTTAAATCTGATTCCCAGTGTCAGCTCTGGCTGTCCCTCGTCTTATCAGGTGGGACAGGAGCTTACAAAGTTTGACTCAACACCCCCCCCCAACACACACACACACACACACACACACACACACACACACACACAATCTATCTTTCCAAGCTCATTATCTATGACTTCCCTCACACCCTCTCCAGTCCAGTCAAATTGTCCTTTTCTCGGTTCCTCACTCACAATGCTCCATCTCCAGACTCCCTGCCTTTGCTCTGGCTGTTCCCTATACCCGACATGCCTTCCCTCCTCACCTTCACCTCACAGAATCTCCCTTCTTCCTTCAAGACTCAGCTCAAGAATCACCTTCTGCATGAAGCCCCACAACTGCTAGTAGCTGCTCTCCCAAACCCCCAGCATTTATTTATGGATACAATTAGTCCATATCTACCTATGCGTAACTGGTTTCAGGTCCTTTCAGTCCTCAGTGTTGAGCAAGGGGCCTGTGTGGAATGGAGTGTGGTCTCTCATTAGCTAAAGTATATAGGACCCTTGGCCTTAGGGCCATAAGGTAAATAAATAAATAAGAGAAACAATTTCTTAGCAATGTTGTAAAAATGTGAATTAGGTCCTCTGGGCAATTGTTTCAAGGCTCAAAACTGAAGGTTGTTAATTGGCATTGTAGGTAAAAGAAGGGGGAAACTGATGAAAGTGTTATCCTGAACAGTTCCCCTTGCATGTATCAGAATGGAGAAAGCAAGGGCTCGCTGTCAGCCCCTCCCTGCCTCCGCTACTTCTTATGTTGCAAAACGGCCAGAGCCTCTAGAAGCTGCCTCTACTAGGCAAGGTCATTCTGAGGGGGAAAACAATGGAATTTCTTGCATTTGTGAAGCCCGGTAAAAATTTTCATTGCTTATTGCAGCTAAAACTGGCTCTAAGCT
>JAQQSV010016328.1:0-11869 GCA_028646515.1 Pseudochirops corinnae | reverse complement strand
CCTCTCATCCCCCTTCCACCAACTCTTCTATGTGGCAAGATGCCCAGTTTAGAGTTTATTTCCTTGAGAATTTCTTGGAGGATGATTTCTAGGTTCTTTTTCTGATCATGGCTTTCGGGTAGTCCAATAATTTTTAAGTTGTCTCTCCTGGATCTATTTTCCAGATCAGTGGTTTTTTCAAGGAGATATTTCACATTGCCTTCTATTTTTTCATTTGTTGAAAAGTATCTTGATTTCTCATAAAGTCATTTGCTGAAAGTTATTCTCTTCAGTGAGCTTTTGAGATTCTTTTTCCAGTTGGCAAATTTGACTTTTTAAGACCTTCTTCTATGGCTTATAACTAGTCTACATTTTTCTTGAAAGCTTTTGGTGAGGGAATTCTGACTGTGTTGTCTTCCTCCTGTTCCATGCTTTGATCCTTTTTGTCCCCCAAAAAAGGAGTCTAAAGTTGAATTGCTGTTCTTAATTTGCTTCCTTTGCTTGCTCGTGTTGCCAGTCAATTACTTGACCTTTTAGCTCTGTGGAACTCTGCTTTCAGAGGGGAGAGCTCTATCCCTAGTTGCTGGAGTTTTTGCAACTGCCAGAGCTATTAGGAGGCTGCTGCAGCCCCCACCAGCTTTGACTTACTGAAAATGCACCCTAGGACCACCACCCAAGACCACGATCTGGACGCAGACAGCTTAAGGCAAGAGCACTTAGCCTCTGAATGATTGCTTGGCCCTTCTGCAATCTGCAGGCCAGGAGCTTCTGAAGCAGCCACCTGGAAGCTGTTGCAGGGCTGTCACTTCTGCTGCTTCCTTGCCCTGGAGGCAGTTTGGCCAGATCCTCTCCCCAAATATTGCTGACTTCTACTAATCTTTCACTTAGTCCTGATTTCTTGTGGCTTGATAATTCCGGAAATCGCCACAGCTGCTGCTGATCTACTCTCCTGAAGGCTCCAGCCTCAGCTTGTCCTGGCCTTCCCAGGGCCAATCCACGGTTTCAGGCTAGGCTGGACTCAGCTCCCTGTGCACTCTGATCAGCCCTTCCTGTCTTGCCTGCTGAACTGCCTTCAGTGGGAGATGTGCTTTTCTGTAATTTTGTGAGTTCTGAAGCCCTAAAATTTGTTTAGAGTCATATTTTATGGGCATTTGAGGTGGTTTTGTGGGAGCTGCAGAGTTTTCCTACTTCTATGCTGCTTTCTTGGCTTTGCCCCCTGTCCTTTATCTGTTGATGAAGTTTAAGCTCCTTGGGTTGGCAGTCAGAGTGATCCACATTCTGTGTTGAATCTACTTGTCTAACTCATATCATATTATTCCCCTTGATGAATGCTAGAGTTAAGACAACTGAATTAGTTACAACCTCTGGAACAAATTCTACACTGTGTTGCCTTTATTTCTTTGTTCACCCAATTAAAAAAAAATCTCTTTATCCTTGTTTGTTGAAATACACAACCAAGACACACATCCTTTAAGAAAAGTATCAAATACTAATTCTTCCATGATGTCTTTCTTGAAATTACCATGACTGATGGGATCTCTCCCCTAGACTTTTCATGGAACTTTTGCTTTTACATCTCTTACTCATATCCTATTTTGTATTGTAATTATTTTTGTGTGTATCTTCCCTGTTAAGCTGATTGTGAGTAGAGAGCCTATCTTATTTATTTTGGTTCCTTCTCTCAGGTTTTATGTGTTTTGTCATTAAACTAATAGTTTCTTTAAAAGTATTTGTTGAATGAAAAGTCTTTCATAATAGAAAGTATGTCCTCTTTTGCACACTGAGGTGCATAGGCTAATGCATAAGAGATGAGAAAGAGGAATGCATTAAGAGGAGGTGGAAAGGAGAGATAGAATGGGGTAAATTATCTTATATAAAAGAGGCACGGAAGAGTTACAATGGAGGGTAAAGTAAGGGAAGTAGGCAAGAGCATTTGAACCTTAATTTCATTGGAATTGGCTCAAAGAGAGAAATTAATACCTAATTATTACTTCTCAAAGTAATTAACTTGCTACACATTACATAGGTGATTGAGGCTTTAGGCACATGGTTGGGAGATATGAGGGCTCCTATGTTATACAATTTCAATATATGAATACTCATGTTGGGGGGAGGGACAAGCAAGTTACTACAGAAAAAGCAGGGGCTTGACTGAGCTCTTCCAATTTTCCTTCCAAACAGCTTTAAGTAATGCCTCAAAATAAATTCTGGAGTCCCAGAACTCATAAAAGGACAGGGTGAAACAATTTTCTATTTTAAGACAACTTAGAAGGTCATCAGGAAAGATCTGTCACACTAAAGCAAAAGTGCAATGCAGTCCAGTGCTTGCAGTGCCAGTATTGCCATGAGGAAAACAGCAATGGGCCCTGGGGATGACTGAATCAGCAGTTATAATGACTGTTTCCAGAACTTTCAGACTACAGATGGTAAGTGGGTCAGACAACTGGTCAGAAGTAGATTATAGGTATCCCTTTGCTGACACTAGATGTAGGATTCTGTTGTACTGTCCATATTCCGATGTGGGTTACAGTCCTGGGTCACAGTCCCAGGCTAAAGACAAGCACTCGCACAACAGAGCTTGTGGTCACAGGGGAGCAGGGATGCTGCTTGCAGCTCAAGGGCAGAAAAGAGTGTGTGGGATTACTCAAGAACTGGAGCATAGGACAGGACAATACACATTAGTTGTGAGGCCCCAAGTGAGTCCTTTAACCTTTTTTGTGTCAGTTTCAAGAACCATCTCCTCTTATAAATGGAGGGATAAACAATGGGTATTCCTTTGGGCAGAGCACCTTCAGGTAAGGGTATGATACCCTATGTAGACAGAGGGGAGGGCAGAGAGAGGGAAAGAAGGAAGGAAGGAAAGAAGTTAGAGTCTAACAACAATACCAGACCTTTCATTCTCCTACTGTGGAAGGAAATCTTGTAAAAAAAAAAAGACAAAGTCAACAACCCATTGTTTATCCCCTCCTTTTATAAGAGATGGGTCTTGAACCATCAAAACTCTGAAGAGTCTCTTAGTTTCTGTTTCTCAAAGTCTGGATTAAAATCTCAGTCGTGACCTTTTGTAATCTGCTAACCTTAGCAGAGATAATTTTTATTTCATTAATTTCATAAGGTACTTTTTTGTTGAGTCATTTTTCAGTTGTGCCCAACTCTTTGTGACCAAATTTGGGTGGGTTTTATTTTTGACAAAGATACTAAAGTGGTTTGCCATTTCTTTCTCCAGTTCATTTTACAGATGAGGAAATGGAGGCAAAGGGGTTAAATGACTTGCCTTGGGCCTCACAACTAATAAGTTTCTGTGGTCAAATTTGAACTCAGGAAGAGGAGTCTTCCTGACTCCAGGCCTGGCACTCTCTCCAGTTTGCCACTTAGCTGTCCCAAAGCAGTAACATGCCAAATTGTACACACAACATACACCAATTTTACTGTAATAGTATCAGTATGTCAATTAGATATTGACTAACTGGGCAGTCAGATGAAAAAAGATTTTCTCTCAATTAAAGGAGTAAGGAAACAGCACTGACAATATAAGAGATAGTTTAAAAAATACTAACCCTTCTTCCTGCTATAGAATGTTTAGTTGGTTAGAATGCTAACAAATTTTTTAAAAAGTCTTGTGAAAAAATGGGATGCCAGACTCTGGATTATGCTTACTGGTGGCAGCATATTAGTGCTTAGCTATTGCTATGTAAGAAATTACTTGCACTTATTTCCTGCTTTGGAGTATTTAAATGTTCTAAGCAGTTTGACAGACTACTTCAAGTAGAGCCTGAATGAAACAGCAAGCTTTCCCTTAATAAATGAGTTATCTTGACAGACCAGAGTGTTAATAGCAAATGATTGATTGTAAAACTTGGGGTCCAACAATGGAAACTGGACAAATATGATTCTTTGCTTTTTCCATTCTTTATATATGTCCTTTTCCTGCTTTAAATATTTGGTTTTTACTCTTTTTAAAAGTTTAATCATATTTTATTTTTTCTCTAGTTACATTTCAAGAAACCTTTTAGCACTCATTTTTACAAAATTTTGAATTCTAAGTTTTTTCTCTCCCTTCCCCCTCCTCTCTTCTGCAAATGTTTGATATAGCTTATACATGTGCTATTGTGTACAAATATTTACATATTAGTAACAGTTGTGAAAGAAGAAAGAGATCAGAAGAAAAAAAACATGAGAAAGAATGAAGTGAAAAAATTTACATTGATCTGCAATCAGAGTTTAACAGTTCTTTATATGGATATGGATAGTATTTCCCTTTATAAATCCTTTGTATATGTATTTGTGCTTGTCTTGGATACGCAGCACTGTGTTAATGAAAAGAGCTGAGTCATTCATAGTTGATCATCACGCAATGTTGATTTATACTGTGTACAATATTTTCTTGATTCTATTCATTCCAGTTTGCATCAGTTCTTACAAGTTTTCCCAGGTTTTCTGAAATCTAATTGTTTATCATTTCTTATTGCACAATATATCATTCATATACCACAGCTTATTCAGTCATTCCCCAATTGATGGGCACTCCCTCAGTTTCTAACATTTTGCCACAGTGAAAATGGCTGCTATAAATCTTTTTACATATGTAGGTCATTTCCCCTTCTCTTATGATCACTTTGTGATACAGACCTAGAAATGATTTTGCTGTATCAAAGGGTATGCACAGTTTAGTTGCCCTTTGGGCATAGTTCCAAATTGCTCTCCAGAATGGTTGGATCAGTTCACAACTCCACCAATAGTACATCAGTGTCCCAATTTTCCCACATCCTTTCCAAATTTTCTCATTTTCCTTCCTTTTTTTTTTTGTCACATTAGCAAGTCTGATAGGTTTGAGGTTGTATCTCTGAGTTGTTTCAATTTGCATTTCTTTAATCAAAAGTGATCTAGAACACGTCTTCATATGTCTATAGATTGTACTGATTTATTCATCTGAAAACTGCCTGTTCATATCCTTTGATTATTTATCAATTGGGGAATGGCTTCAATTCTTAAAAATTTTCCTTGATTCTCTATATATTTTAGAAATGAGGCCTTTGTCAGAGACATTTGCTGTAAAAATTGTTTCCCAGATTTCTGCTTTCCTTCTAATCTTGGTTGCATTGATTTTGTTTGTACAAAAGCTTTTTAATTTAATATAATCAAAGTCATCTATTTTATATTTCATAATGCTCCCTATCTCTTATTTGGTTATGAATCTGTAACTCACTCAGCTTCTTTAAAAATTCAGATGTGAGGCCACTTGGACCATACATGTTTAGAATTGATTTTGCTTCATTGTCTATGGTAGCTTTTGTCAAGATGTAGTTTACTTCTTTATCTCTTTTAATTAGGGCTATTTTTGCTTTTACTTTGTCTGAGATCAGAATTCCTACCCCTGCTGTTTTTTTAACACTTTAGCTGAAGCATGATAGCTTCTACTCCAGTTTATTACCTTTACTCTCTGTGTCTCTCTCTCCTTCAATTATGTTTCTTGTATACAACATATTGTAGGATAATGGTTTTTGATACACTGTATTTGCTTCTGTTTTCTGGGAGAATTAATCCCATTCACATTCACAATGATGATTACTGTGTCTTTTCCTTCATCCTAATCTTCCTCTTGTTTGTCTTTTTCTTTCACATTTTCCATCCTCGGTAGTGTTCCACTTCTTTCTATCATGTGCCTTGATCTGTCTCCTCTCTGTCAGTACCCACCTCCCACCCTTTACTGGATCTCCTCTCTTCCTACTTTCCTGTTGGGTCAGATAGATTTCTATATTCAACTGATTGTGTATATTGTTCCTTCTTTGAGCCAATATTGATGAGAATAAGGTTCAAGCAATGCTCTTTGACCACTCTCCCATCTTCCCCTCCACTCTAATAGGTCTTTCCCACCTCCTCATGTGAAATAATTTACCCAATTCAACCTATTTCTTTCTTCTGAACCCATTTCATTCCTCTTTCTCATCCCTTAAATTTATGCCATCCTCTCAAGTTCACCTTATACCCATATCCTCTGTTTATGTATATTTCTTCTAGGTGTAATATTAGTGATACAATATTTAAGAATTACAAATATCATCTTCCCATGTAGGGATGTAAATAGTTTAGCTCTATTGAATCCCTTACATTTTCTTTTCCCTTTTCCCCTTTTTATTCTCTTGGGTTTTGATATTGGGGAACAAATTTTTGGTTTAGTTCTGGTCTTCTCCTTGTGAAAGCTTGAAATTCTTCTATTTCATTGAATGATCACTTTCCCCCTTGATGTGTTACGATTATTTTTTACCAGGTAAATGATTTTTGGTTGTAGTTCTAGCTCCTTTGCTTTCTGGATTTCAGGTTCTCTGATCCTTTAATGTTGTAGGTATCAAGTCCTGTGTAATCCTGATTGTGACTCTCTAATACTTGAATTATTTCTTTCTGGCCATTTGTACATTTACCATGACCTCATACTTCTGAAATTTGGCTATAATGTAACTTGGAGTTTTTATCATGAAATTTCTTTCCTGAGGTGATTGGTAGATTTTTTTTAATGCTGATTTTGCCCTGTGGTTCCAGGATATTAGGGAAATTCCTTGATAATTACTTGAAAGGTGCTATGAAGGTTCTTCTTTTGATCATGGCTTTCATGCAATCCAATGACTGTAATGTTATTTCTCATGAATTTTCCAGGTTAGTTATTCCTCCCATGAGGTATTGTAAATTTTCTTTCATTTTTTACATCTTTTTCATTTTATTTAATTGATTGTTGGTATTTCATAATGTCATTAACTTCCACTTGCCCAATTCTAACTTTTAAGGTGTTGTTTTCCTCAATTGCCTGTTGTACTTTCTTTTCTATTTTGCCAGCTGTAATCCTTAAGGAGTTGTTTTCTTCAGCGAATTTTCATATCTCTTTTTCCATTTGGCCAATTCTACTTTACAAGCAATTTTCCAAGGTATTGACTCTTTTTTTTTTCATAATTATCCAGCATCACTCTCATTTCTTTCTCCAAATTTTCTCCTACTTTTCTTATATGATTTTAAACCTCCTTTTAAAGCTTTTCCATGAGTTCTTCCTCGACTTGAGATTACTTCCCATTTTTCTTCAGGGTTTTGCCCATAGGTCTTTTGACATTGTTATTCTTTTATGAATTTGTATGTTGGCTTTCCCCATCACCATAATAACTTTCTATGGTCAGATTATTTTTGTTATGGGTTTTTTTTACTCATCTTTTTCTTTGGCCTTTTTCATTTCTTTAAAATTTGATCTCTGCTCCCAGGGTGGAAAGGGGCATTGTTGCAGGCTTTTTGTTCCAGGTTCTTCAGACTTTGGATATTTTTCTGGTGCCGTGCTCATACTGCCCTGAAGTCCCAGAGGTATCCTTGTGTTTCCTTTTGTTGTGAGGTGGTGTGATGGTGGGTGGATGGTTCTACTGGAGTCAGGGGTCTGGCAGCTTACTTGGTGCTAAGCTGGGGCCCTAGTGGTGGTGTCTGTTATGTGCTGAAATGCATTTTTGCATTTCCCCAGGAGTACACTGAAGCAGATAGAATTCTGGCTGCTGGAGGATACCTATTTTCTATGAACTGTGTTGAAGTGGAGGTCTGGCCACTGGAGGAGGCCTGTTTTCTTTGGGCTACATGGAAGTACATTGTGGTTCTTGGAGCCTGAACATTCTAATGCATGGTGGATTCTGGTGTTGGCATTTGCCTGCTCTACTATACTGGATTGCTGAGGTGGGATTTGCTGCTGATTTGCTGGGATCCTTCCTTTCCTTGAATTTGTTCCCCTTTTACCTGAGTGAGACAAACCTTTCTTGTTGATCCTTCAAGTCTCTCAGGTTAATAGAACATTCCATCCCATATTTCCACAGGCTCCACTCTTCTATGATTTGTTCTGGGGAGCTATTTTATGGTAGTTTAGAGGTGAATATGGGAGAGCTACAATGATTTACGGCTTACTCTGCCATCTTGGCTTCCAGAATTCTTGGCTTTTACTTTAAAATAAAGTTGCCATATGGAATCTGGGTTAATCCTATGATGAGAATACCAACTGATAGATTTTTTTTCACATTTCTCCATCTGTAAAAATAAAGAAAAAATAAAGAAAAAGAGAGAGAGGGAGAGAGAGAAAGGCAGGAAGGAAGAAAAGAAAGGAGGGAAGGAGGGAGAAGGAAGGAAGCAAGAAAAGAGGAAAGTAAGAAAGGATTTCAGAGGGGAAAGAGTATAATTCTTTTGTTGGCTTTAAAATCTGCTATGGAAAAAATTACCCCTTTTTACCCCCACAATTTTTTTTAAAAAGAATATTGAGGACAGACATGGAGTTCAAACAAAATTAGAACGGGCCCAGGAGAATTCAGGTCATAGAAAGATGACATTTTAAATTTAAATAAGAAAATTAAAACCCATGGTATAGTGTTGTCTTCCAATTCTTCAGGCTATTTTTTCTAATATAGCACTACTCTTTTTTCCTGTTGCTAAGCATCAAAATAGCTTCACTCTGTGCTGGTGAAACTGTAAAATCAGAGAGTTAAAGGATTCATAAGGTACTTTGAGAATATTTCAATTTCCAGAGTCCTTCTTCTTTAAAAATATTGAAACATTTTCCCTGTGATTGCTATTCTACTTGTCAGAGCTATTGAGCTTCTGCAGTCTACTTGACTTGACTTATGGATTCAATTCAATTCAACAAGCATAAGGGAAGTAATATTAGTGGAAAGGATCTGGACCTGGGTTCA
Source organism: Pseudochirops corinnae (assembly GCA_028646515.1). Taxonomy (NCBI): domain Eukaryota; kingdom Metazoa; phylum Chordata; class Mammalia; order Diprotodontia; family Pseudocheiridae; genus Pseudochirops; species Pseudochirops corinnae. The sequence goes on along the minus strand of JAQQSV010016328.1, from coordinate 3,194 downwards.
AATGCTAGTTTCCATTATTATTACCTATGAATTTGGAGAAGTTACTTAATTTCTCTGGGCTTCAATTTTATCATCTTTAAAATAAGAGAGAAGGGAGTTGAACTACCTTCTTTATAAGGTGCCTCCCAGTTCTAAATCTATAGTCCTAAGCAGATTTATTGAGTATATACTATATACCTGGCATTGTGCTACACTGAGGATCTTCGATTTCAAGCTAGGTGGGTCCTTTTATAGGCCATTGAGCTAAACTACATTACATTATAGAAGAGGAAATTTAGGCTCAGAGGTTAAGTGAATCATTCTGGGTTCCATAGCTGGAGAATGTCTGAGACAGGATTTGAAATTAGGTCTTCCTGAAACCAACTCAAACATTCTATTACCTGGACCATGAAAATAACAATAGCATCTCATTTTAAGGAGATTTCTCTTTACTGGGTGGTGAGATATTGTATGTATACAAATAAGGAAGGAAAAAAATTAACATTTATTTAGCACCTACATTGTGCCAGAGAGTATGCTAAGCACTTTACAAATATTATCCCATTTTATCCTCACCAGAATCTTGGAGGTAGACACTGTTCTTATCCTCATTTTAGCATTGATGAATCAGAGACTAGCAGAGGTTAAGTGACTTGCTCAAGGTACCACGACTGGTAAATGTAAATTAATTTGAGCGAGAGGAACACTAACAGGTAGTTAGGTATCAAGAAATGTGTTTTGTAGGAGTTTGCACTTAATGGTACCTTGACTGGAGCTAGAGATTCCAAGAAGCAAAAGTGAGAAGGGAAATAATTGTGGGCTTTGAAAGTAGCCTGTACAAAAACTCAAAGGGCCATAATATGTTATATGTAGGAACAAATAAGGAGGGCATTTTAGAAATTAAATGTCTTGTTTAAAGTAAATAATACTCTGGTACCTGAACCCTGGTCTCCTGACTCCCTGCATGCTCTACCTAGGCACATGAGATCACACAGGTTCTAGGTAGGGAAGAGGACTCATCCAAACTACAATCACATTTTTTTTTGTTCCACCCCCCCCCCCCCCAATTCCTCAGAGCTTAAATATGAAAGGAACATTGAAGAACATTTGTGGCTGGCATGAAAATCAATGCAAAACTTATTATGGTTTTGCCACAAATCAAGCAACACAAATTTACTTTGTGTTTGGGAGTTTGTCTAGATCTAAGAATCCTCCTAAAGCCAATCAAAGGCATTGAAGTGAAGAATCTTTCCTGAAGCCCTGAGAGGCAGCAGGGTACAGTTTTCCACATTTCTAATTGAACGAATGGAGATAGATAATCTTAAAACAGGCACTTTAAAGGGTATGCCAATTGCTTTGACTCCTTGCCATTAACAACTTTAGAATTAGCTCACAGATGTCAGGCTCTGCAGTGCAATGACTTTCATGCGGAAAAATGGAGGGGAGAAAGTTTTCTGTGAGCTACAGAAGACAAATGAATTGGCAGTCTCATTGTACCATGTAGGAAATACAGCTTTATTCATGGAAGGGTATGCTTAACATTAATAATTCAGAGAGGGTGATGAATAGTCACAAATCCAAGAGATGCTGAAAATAAACATTTAGAAGTACTATATAAAAGCTGAAAGCAAAAGGGTTGAAGTTTTACTATCCTTTTTTAAAAAATTGATGTAAACCAACCATGTGACTTAACATCTTGGGTTCCAAATTCAAAGTTTCTGCTGATTTTCTGGTGGAAGTAAAACCTAAGGAGGCTCCATGTCACTAGCTAAATGATGTTAGAAGAGGTTACATTACTCTAGAATTTTGTCTGCACTTTTCATATATTTTCTTATTTGATTCTCAGAGCCATGTGAGGCAAAACAACTATTATTATCTCTATTTTATAGATAAACTGAGACCCAGAAGAAAAATGACTTATGCAAAGTCACATAGCCAATATGCAGCAAAGCTTAGGTCTTCTTACTCCATTTGTAGTGCTCTTTCTACTTTTCTCCACTAAAATGCTTTCTTTTCAATCATTAATTAAAAAAAAAAGATAAAAAGACCCTTAATGTAGAAGCTGTTTCTTTTCAAGATATCCCAAACAAAATAACTGCACTGCCTCAGATTTTATTCTTTTTAAATGCATAATTATTGAGTATAATCACAGAATGATCTGAGTTTTTTTTGTGAGAGAAGGCAGAAAAGATAATTTACTGAGATGACTAAACTAGAGAGAAATGAAAGATATTATAGTTAACTTTTGATGCCCGAGGCATCACGGTAGCAGAAGTAAACTGACCTGTGGATAAATATCTGCTATAATTTACTCTTGAAGTCAATAATCCACAAATATACATAATTGAGAGAATCATATAATTAAAAAAGAGTGAAACATGGCTCAATATGGTCTCTAATAATAGCAGAGAAACACTAGCTAATTGACCATATCCATCTATGTAAAAAGCCACATTTTCCAGATCCCTAGGCTTCCATGTTTTCTAGTAGCTAAGTCTTTTATATTCTGTTACCCACAGTACTTTGCTGAAAAGCTGACCTGGAGAACAGAGAACAACATCAGGGAAGGTGATTCTACCAAGCCATTGTCAGAACCCAAATTCTTTAACCGATCATTGTGTGAAGCTGCCATTGTTCCTTTGGGGCCCTGTTCAATATTTGAAATGGGAAATGGATTCATAACCTTTAGTCTAGGCGTACCCAACCCGTGGCCACTTGCAGCCTGCCAAAGTATTTCAGGTGGCCAGTGAAAAAACATAGAGGAAAACATCCTTTGTATGTAGAGGAAATCCTCTGGCCTGTTGAGAGTGGCTAGAGGGAAGGCAACAAATTGTACAGGCCTACTATAGTCTCTAGAGGTTGGAAAGTGGTAATTTTTAGGAAATAGGTAATGAGAGTGCTTTCTTTATGATATGACTTATTTTTATTTCCCTTGTGTTTTGGCTTCCTATAATGTCATATAATTTACCCAAGGGGGTAAGAGTGAGTGGGATTAGGAGCCCTGGCACTCTCTGATCCTAGATGTTGTTTCAGATGGATAATTATTCCTTGAGTATCATAGACTTTCAAGCAGCCAATACAAGGCCAAATGTAATAGTAATTAGTTTAGCAGGATACTTAGCACTTAGTACTAAGTGGATGGACAGTACTAAGTGCTAAGTGTGGAAGGTACAAACTCTGTCCCATTGTTGAGAAGGCATGAACTCCCCTGTTGA
>JAQQSV010016327.1:0-11869 GCA_028646515.1 Pseudochirops corinnae | reverse complement strand
TCAGTCTGGCATGGTTCCAAAGTCCTTTCCATGGTGTCTGAAAGTCTTTGTCCCGTGGCTTGTAGGACTTTGTGTTTCTAAACTGAATTGAGAACTGTAACTCCTACCAGCCTTGGGGGTGGCAGCCTTGGGTGGGTTTTTGGAAAACCAGCATTTCCAAAGCATGGTGCAGTAAAAAGATGGTAGCACATAAAATTGCAAATCTGCTCTGTACAACTTGCTGTTCCTTTCCAGTATATAAAGCAATTGTCACGTGCACTTCTTTTTGTTCCCACGCCCCCAGCCTCTGCCCCAGGGGTGGCTCCCATGAGACCCACATAGGCATCTGCAGAATTGTTCCCTCCATGGGTCTTCCCTGCAGGTCCAGTTCTCTGCCACCACAGAGAGCTGCTGCCATTGTTTTAGAGCACAAAAATTCTTTTCCTTTTTCCCTGATTATCTTTTCTCTTTAACTTGGGAATTTGAAGACTCAGTTGTAACATTCCTTAAGTTTTCTTCCCAGGATCTTTCTGTCTCTACTTTACCTTCTTGCTCTAGACCTTCAGGGCGATTTACCTTTATGACTCCTTGTCATACGGTTTTGAGATTCTTTTTTGTGATCGTAACTTTCAGGCAGGCTGAGAGCTGGGATCTCGTCTCTCCGAGCTCCGTTCTCCAGATGGGCTGATTTCCTGATGAGATGTTTCCAATTCTCTGCGGTTTTTTCTTGTTTCGTTACATCTTGGTATGTTATGACATCATTAAGCCCTACTTACCAGATAGTGTGTTTCCAGGAGTTATTTTCTTCTTTGAGATTCTGTAGCCCTTTTTCTAATTGGTTATATTTCTTTTCATAATTTTTCTGAATTGGCTTTTTTTCCCTAATTTTTCTTCATTTTCTCTTTTTTGAATTTGAAGTCCTTTTTATAATTTTCTTGAATTGGTTTTATTTTTTCTAATTTTTCCTTATTCTCTTCTATTTGATTTTTGAAATCATTCTTATTTTCTTCCTTATGATTTTGTATCTCTTCACAATTGATTAACTTTCTTTTTATAATTTTCTTTCTTTCTTTCTTCTTGCTTTTTGAAGGGGAGAAGGCAAGGCAATTGGGGTTAAGTGACTTGCCCAAGGGCACCCGGCTAGGAAATGCTAAGTGTCTGAGGCCGGATTTGAACTCAGCTTGTCCTGACTCCAAGGCCAGTGCTCTATTCACTGCACCACCTAACTGCCCTTATAATTTTCTTGATTTTCTTTTCTTTCTAATTTTTCCTCATTCTCTCTGAATTCCTTATTAAAATTTTCTTGAATTGTGTTTATTTTTTTCTCATTTTTCCTTGTTCTCTCTTACTTGGTTTTTGAACTCTTTTAAGTTCTTCCAAGATTTCTTTTTGAGCTTGCATCTGATTGGCATTGCTCTTTAGTATAGGAGTGACTTTTTTTAAAGTCCCTATCCTGTTCTGAATATGACTCAGATCTTCTTTTTGTGAGAAGCAAAACTCCTCCCAGCTTTGAGTGATGATAGAATGTAAGTCCCAGATCTCCAGTTCTAATCAGAGCTGGGACATACGTGAAGCAGGCTTCTGGTTGAATACAAGGGCCAAAGCTTGTAGGCCTGCTTAAGAGCTGTGTCACAGGGAGCACCTCAAGGTGGAGCATGTGCAGTCTGCGCAGTTCAGGAGGCTGTATCTAAGTATTGGGGGAGATTCAAATTGGGAGCAGCATTCGTCTGAGCAAGCATACTCCATTAGGGAACAACCCATTCATTCATTGTGAATGTAAAATAAAAGGAGAACTTGGCTGGCTTCACAACAAGTGTTTTTTCTTCCTAGAGTGAGCATGTTTCTCCCGATTATACCTAAGGAGTTATCAGGGGTCAGGTTCTTTTTCCTTTCCTTATTTTTATTTTATGTCTAATTTTATTTTAACAGCTTGGTATTACTATAACCAAGTTTTAATCTGAATTTGGTGGGCAATGTTGCCTCCTTGCTCTTGTTTTCTGGATTCTCTCTGGTGGCTCAGCCTCTGGGACTCCTCTCTTCCTCCCCTAAGCCTGAGGCACACTGTCCTGAGAATGTTCTTGCTCCCCATGGTCCCCCACTCCCTGGACTTGTGCTTCCTCCTCCCCGTCCCCAGCGCTAGCTCAGGGCGGGTAGCACTGCTAGACTGGGCTTCTAGAGAAGTTAGGGGTCTGTCCGTCCTCCCTCCCTCAGCATCTACTCTTCCTTAGATGGAAAGTCAGGAGGTCAGATTTTTTGGAGGTGAAAGTTCTTGAGGCTGTGAGTGAGGTAAAAGTTGAGGTGACATTTCTAGGGGGCCTGCTCTGCTCTCTCTGGGACTGCTGTGTGTGGATGCAGTGTAGGTGGTCTGGACGTGTCTACACTTACCTCAGACCAAACCTCCATCCCTGGAGCCTTCTATGGGGTGCTCTCAGGTTCTCCTCCAGCTGCTTTACCCCTTTATTTTTGCTGCTCTGCATTCATTTTGTGGTGTCCCATACATACACTAGCAGTACATTTCATTCCGTGGGTTAACGGTAGTTTAGGGGTGCCTGGTGTCAACAGAACTTTACAGCTGTATAACAGGGATAACATAAACACATAAAACAATACCTTAGAGTGGGCCTTGAGCACAGGTACCCCATCATTCCCCCCTGAAACAAATGGGGCTCAAAATCTTGGGGTAAGCAGCAGAAGTCTCTTCCTCCATAGATACTTACTGCTGAAATTGGACATAGAGCTATCCCTGCCTCAAGAGGTCCCATTTGAGAGGTCAGTTCTTTAGCTGGCATCTGGAGCTTGGTGGACTCCAGGTCCAGGCTGACATATCACACCCGTGGACAGGGGGTGACATCCGGCTTAAATGATCAGGCATCTGCAGGGGGAGGGTATCGAGCCCAAAGGGAACAAATCTAGCAAGAAAGATTAACAAGCAAAAAACCAAGAAGAAAAAAGTAGAGAGTGACCAGAAGCAGGGTTGATACAGGGTCAGCCGTGAACCCCCGTCACAGCCTAATTCAGGGTAGGATGTATGAGGTGAGGGAACAGTTTGGTCTTCATCTCCTGAATAAACAGCAGTTACACTGTTATCTTTCCCATGTGCTGTAATCTCTGCAGCCTTTGGAACACAGTCCGGCTTCTGTTTTACCATAGTTCAGCTCCCAATTTGGTTGTACCAGCAGAACCAAACCCTTCAGTTCCTCTGATAGTTATTTTAGAATGAGGGTCATCTTTCACAAGGGGTATTGTTTCACAAGGATTAATGATCACATGAACTTTTCTATCATTTAAAAAAACTATATAGGTTCTACACCTAAAGTCTGGAATGTCACAATCATTTCTCCTTGATAATTAGACTCTATTACTCTTGCCATTACAGATATTCTTCGAGCTGCTAATCCTGCTTTAGGTAATATCCACCCAAAATGATTTTTAGGGATTCTCATACATATTCCAGTGGAGCTTTTTCCTATTTCTTTTCTACCCAACCAAAAGTCCTCCAAACAATATAAATCATGTCCTGCCAAACCAGATTTTTTTCTGGGTTTGGTGCTGGGACATCTTGTCTCACAATGCAATATTCAGTATTTGGGATCGTATGTGTCTGCTGGTTCCTCATTTCCAGATTTGGGGTCATCGTTCTGGCTAGAGGCATACTTCTCCCAATGGTCTATTTTTCAAATTGCATAAAGCAGTGAACAAATTATCTTTCCAATGTTGGTACAGATTGTTACAACTTAACTTTCTTAACTATTCTTTCAATAATTAACCCGGGTGCTTGTAGATAATATGGAATGTGATATAGCCATCCTATGTTGTTTAACATACTGTATCTCTTCATTTCATTACCTTTGAAATGTGACTCACTGTCACTTTGGATTTGCATTGGGATTCTATAATATAGACTTGATTTTTCCACATGGGCATCCATGTAGCTAACCCTTTAGCTTCTGCCCATGAAGCAGTGAATATATGGCTCTGTCTTCCTTGTTCGGTTTTCATGCCTTGATGTCCTGCCATAAGTTCAGCACACTGACAACTTCCTCCTATCCCAGTACTTTCCAAAGTCCGCCTGGTACATGAGTTATAGGCTACTGCTTTCCAGTGTCTTTTTTGGCCCCAATATTTTGCCGTCCCATCAGTAAACCATGCGTGTTTCTTCTCTTCTTCAGTTAATCCATCATATCTGTCATTTCATTTTACCAAGGGCTATACCAACCATTGCTTTGGTTCAAGGGGTGTATCATTTCCCACAGCATCGCTGTAGAGTAGAAACTCCATTTTTGCCTGTTTTCGCTCTGTTTTGAATATGTGACTTCCATTTGATTATGCCAGCTTCTTGTGCATGTTCAGTTCTGTGGGAAGCTGGGGTACTCATTACTGAGGTCATAGTCGGGATTCTAGGCCTTAATATCAACTCATGGCCTAGAGTCAGTTGTTCAGTCTCTCTCTACCAGCTCCCAATGTGTAGCTAACAACTGCTTTTCAAAAGAGGTGTATTGAACTCCAGATGGAGGGACTTTCCTAGACCAAATTCCTAAGGGTACATTTCAGCTTTGTTGTTTTCACTGTAAACTCCAGTTTACGTATTTATCCTGTACAGTCACTTGTAATTCCACTGACGCCATTTTGCAGACCATAGATCTAGGGCCAATTGTATGGCAGCCTTGGCATCTTCAAAAGCTTTACTATGCTCAAGCCCCCAATCATACTCATATTTCTTCCTATTAACTTTATATAAGGGTTTCAAAATCTGTCCCAGTTTGGAATATGGTGCCTTCAGTATCCAAATAATCCTATAAAGTTTTGGGCCTCTTTCTTGATAGAGATGAATCTTTGGTTGGACTGGCAGGCCAGGCTCTTGCAGCCCCATATTCCATTGTATACCCCAGAATTGGATGGTTTGAGCTGCCCTTGAGTCTTTGCAGGTTTAATTTCCTACCCTTTGTTTCTCATATGCTCACTTAAAGGGGTCAGACTCTTCTCCACTTCTTTTACATTTTTTCTCTGTATCATAATAGCACCTTTGGAGTGGATAAGCTATACCCCAGGTGGCTCTAATTCATCCAAATATTCAGCCACAGTCCTATGACAGATAGTGGGGTTCTGCAGATATCCTTGTGGCAGGCAGCTAAAAGTATATTGTCTGCTCTGCCAGGCGAAGGCAAACTGGTCCCATTGTTTAGAATCTGTTGGGATTGGAAGGAAAGCAGTGGATCCTTCCTATTAATGTGACAGTATTTGGAACAGCAGCATAGAAGGAGGGAGTCACCTTATTCTGTTCTCTGTAATTCATTATCACTCTCCATGCCTCATCTCACTTTCAGACTGGCCAGACAGTATTATTCCATCAAGTGTATGGACTGACACTTCTGCCTCAGCATGGTCCTTTATAGTATGGGCCATTTGATCTTGCCCTTCTGGCACATGATACAGCATTAATTACTTCAGAAGACTTAGGTAAAATGATTGGGTCCATTATCATTTTTTCCCACTAAAACTGTATTAATTCCTATCTTCCTTACTGCAAATTGATATCTCAGCTAAATTTAGAGTCATCCCTCTCAGTATATCTATTCCAATTACGTATTCAGGAATGGGTACAGTTACCACGGTATTTTCTATCTTAGGTAATTCCCCAATTTTCATCATTAGTTTGACTTGTTTGGCTGATATTTCAGGCCCTCCCAGTCCTGTGATGGTAATAGGACTTCCATGTTTGAATTTGTCAGGGTTCCCACATGTATAACGGAGGCCTTTGCCCCAGTATCTGTTAATGTCCTAGTTACAGTATTTGATCCATTGTTTCAATATATGGTCAAATTGTCATGGGGTCTGCATTCTTGTCTGTGTGTCTCTTTAATCGGAGCGGGGACATTGCCAACTTCCTATTCTCCCCGAGGGTGTGATGAACTTGGGTACGATCATTCAGGTGGGTCTGTAGGGGCAGTTCTTACTTCTCTGTTCCGTCTAACATCAAACCCCTTTTCTCGCTACGTTTTGTATAGTTCATTAGTTGGAATGCAATCAGTTCTTCCAAAATCTACCTGCCCTCAGTAGAGCAGTAAACAATTCTTTTCTTGTCAGTCTGTTCTGACTTTGAAACAGCTGGCTATTCGCTCTTCTTTCTTGAGGAAACTTGTTTTTTCCCTATTCCTCCGAGTTGGCTAACTGTGAAATCTTGTCCAGCACCTCCAAAAGAGAGTGTCCTCTCTCCTCGATTAGTAGTCAGAATTAGGTGCTTCTAAGGATGAGGAGCCATCTTCACTATGATATTTCTATGAGAAACTGCTATGGGGATTTCATGATAAGCCTCAGTGTCTTTGACCATGACAGCTGTCTTCATTACCTCCTCCTTTAACTTTCTCATAGAGTCCCTAAGCAAGTACCAGGTTTTCTCTCCACTAGGCCACATAAAATCTGTTGCATCCCTTGGCTGCTAAACCTAACAGATTGGTCGTATTGTTACCTCCTACCATGTCATAATCCCCAAAAGCTTGCTGTACAAAACAATTCTGACTAGTATGTATAAATTTCAAGCAGTCCATGCTATTTACCCAGTCATCCAGCCCCTTCATCACTGATTCTCACCATCCAACACACTAATGATTCTCCCATCTTTTGAGTAAATCAGCTTAATATATCAGTAACCTCCTGCTCTTCATCAACTTTGCAGTGTGACCCGTTGTCACTTTGAATCTGCATTGGGGTTCCATAATATAGATTTATGATGTCTAGAGTTTTACAGGTGTTTTTCTGCGTTGCATTCTTATAAGTATAAGCCTCTAGTCCTCCTGAATAGTCGTGAACACAAATACATATAAATTTGCATCCTTTATCTTGGGGTAGAGGACCAATATAGTCTATCTGCCAAATTTGGGTGGGAACTTCCCCCCCTTGCTAACTCTCCAGTTACTACCTGAGGAACAGTTTCATTTTCCGCTCATGCACTCACTTGCCTGTGTTAGTCATGGCAATGAGGTTCAGTCTGAGCTACATGCACCTTCCTTTTATTAGTTTTTTCTTCTTTTTTCTGAGCCAAACCCACAATAGCAACCTTTTCTTCTTGAAAGGTTTTCCAGTTTGCTCTTCTAAAGGAGATCCCAAATTCTGTGACAGAAAATTTCTCATGCAAATCAACTAACTTCCTTTCCATCTGAGTTTTCTCTTCCAGCAGTTTGTCTTTGCTTTTAAATATAATACAGTAACCTGTTAGTAAAACCCAACCTCTTCTACATACTCCTTACATTTATTTCCCTGGTTTTATTGGTAAACATGTTTCTAAATCTCTACATTCTTCCTTTTGTAGCTTCAGTTCCCAGTTTTCACAGAACCCTGTACTTTTAGCCTATTCCCTTGCTAGGGAGGAATAAGTCAAATCCTCCCATCCTGGAATATCTATTCTTCTAAAGTCCTACTGCCTCCAAATAGAGGTCTGATATTTTGTAGTCTCATCCTCATCACCAAATGTAGTGCCAATGAAACATTCACAGCAGCAATGGTGACTGTTAATATGCCAGCATAATCCTGAATCACAAAATATTACAGACTCTCCTTATAGAAGACAGAAGCAAAACATTTCTTCAGACACCAGAAAGTCAAATCCATCATAGCAACAAAGAAGTTAACAAACCATAACACAGTAGGGAACCACACCATCCTGTAGGCTTCCCACAAAGGAACACTCACAAGCCTAGCTTCTCTCCTCCCACCATGCTAGCTTCTCTGATTCCCAGGTTCCTCCTTCCCCCATCTCGCCTCCACCCTTCAGCAGACTCCTCCCACCGCAGGCTTCCTGGAATTACATTGGGCCTCAGGGGGCAGGGAAGATCTTCAGAGCACTGTGACCATTACAAGGTGAACTGTGAATACTTCAAATCGGAAAGTCCTTTCCTTGTTCCTCAGTCCTGGCCAGTTCTCTCAATATTTCCTCCCTGTTTACGTCACCTTTTATCCGGCCGTGTTTTCTGGGAGACCTGTGATCCTTGGGTTGTCTGAGGACATCTCAATGTGTTTGCTTCCTTAAGAGCAGGTTTTCTTTTATTGTTATTTTTGCTTCTCTTTTCTCGGCCATCCTTCACTTTTGTTTGACTGCATTCTCTGCTCTGCTGTCTTTTGTTTTCTTGAGAGAGGCCTGCCTGAGCAGATTCCAGGTTTTCTTTTCCCTTCAACTGGACGCACTAACAATGAACAAAAGGAGACTACACACAAAAGAAGGATTAAAAGGGGGTCAGGGTGGGAAGAAAGGGCCCAATTTAGGGGCCTGGGGGGCAGTCAGTCAGAGAAGTCCCCAGAAGCAGAGCCAGGTGAGAGATGAGGAGAGGGCTGAGGTGAGCTTCCCCCTTGACCCCAGGTGTGGAGCACACAGCCCCAGCCCATGCAGGTGAAGGGGAGACGTGGGAGGTGCTGGAGGTGGAAGGAGCTTTCGGAGCCCTTCTGTGGAGTGTGAGTTAGGGAACCAGTGAGAGAGCAGTGATCCACCAACCAAAGGACTGCCCCAACACACTGAGACTGCTCTGCAGGGAAGGAGAGGGAGGCCAGAGCCTGGAGAAAAGGGAGATTGAGAGATTCTTGGGAATCTCGAAAGTGGAAAAGAGCCATTAGATCCTCAGTTGTTCAGAAGTCAAACAGCCGACTAAAGGGAGTGACAGGTGAAATGTGGATTCCAAAAGGACCCTAGATCAGGTGTTTTAAAGAAGAAATCACAGTGATGAAAACTGAAAGGACAGTTTCATGCCCAGGATAGAGAATGGGTCCCAGATATCAGAATCTCTGATAGAGTGAATCTTATAATTGAAATAAAAGAAAGTGAAATGGAAGAGCATCAGATTTCAAGCTCACTGGCTATACAAAATGCTGTCGGTGTAAAATGTTGGAAGTGGAGATGGCCACTTCCAAGTGTTGGGGCATTTGTGGGGATAAGTCATACAATAATAGAGGAAAACTTACATGAATGTCCTAGTAAAGTTTCAAAATTCCCAGGTTAGGGAGAAAATATTGCAAGCAACAAGAGAGAAAGAAACATTTTAATCCTGTGGAGATCGAGTTAAAAATTTCACAAGAACTACCATATTCTGCACTAAACGACTGAAGGTCTGGCTTTATATTTCAGAGAACAAGGGAGTTATGGTTACATAAGGAATAACTTACCAAGCAAAGTGAGTGTAATCCTGAATGGGGGAAAAAATGGCTGTTTGATGAATTGAAAGACTTTCAGGTTTGTAACAAAAAGAGTAGAACTCATTTGAAAATTTGATATCCAGAAGAAATGTAAGGACAGCATTCAATTAAAGACTGATTACAAGGCAGCCATTAAGGTCAAACTGTTTACTTATTATGGAAGAGTTATCAGTATTCTTAGAACTGTCATCATTACTAAAGTAGTTTGAAAGAAAAGTAGTGTGTTAGTTGTGTGTGATGGAGTTACAATTAAAAAAACTGGGTAGGAAAAGTGAAAAGGGAGAAATGATACTGGAAAAAGGGAGTGTGAACAGAACTAATACAGAGGAAGCAAGTTGGGGTCAGGGCTGGTGGTGTTGGAGCCTTACTCTCATCTGGGTTGAAAAAGAAGCAACATGTACATGGAAAAGGGGATAGAAATCTTCTGATCATGTCAAGAGGTGAGAAAATTGGGGAACAGGGTCAGGAGGGACTTTGTAGAGGGGTATATAGTTTGGGAATGAGGAGAGTCAGGGAGAGGATGGGGGAATGTTTGTAGGCCTTGCAGAGCAGGAGGAAGGAATCAGGGGACTCTTGGAGGCGTTGGTGAATTGGGGGCGAGGGTAAGTGGGTGGGGGAGAAGATACAGTAAAAAGCAATAGGATAAAAAGAGACCCTGGAAAGGAAAACCATGAATAAAAGTATGAGGGAAGGAAATTCACAGATAGTCATTATAATTTTCACTGTGAACGGGATATTTATCGCAGCTCTCTTTGTGGTGACAAAGAGCTGGGAATTGCAGGGCTCCCCATCATTTGGGGAAAGGGTGACTGGGTTGTGGGGTGCCCTTGTAATGCACTGCCGCTGTGCTGTGGGAAATGATGAGGTCAGTCATCTGAGAAAGGCACGGAAAGATTTGCACAAAGTGTTTAAGAGCAAAATGAGCCGAACTAAGAGAACGCGTGTAGAATAAGAGTAATACTGTGTTCAGAAGAGATGAGTAGATGAGTCATTTTGACTGTTCTAAATGCACAAATTAACATAAAGTATGCAAAGGGAGGGGTACATTCTGCATCCGGAGAAAGAACTGAGAAATAGCATATAAGGAATCATTTTACATGCATATATGTTATGTGTATACACATACAAACAGACGCATACACACAAGGTAGCCATCTCTAGGGCAGTGGGCAGGAGAGAGAAAGAAAAGAAATTTACTTGATAACTTTTATATTTCTAGGGAATACCAAATTGTGTGTGGGAGGTTTGCAATTTCATGTACAATCCTTTTTTTTTTTTTTACTCTTATGGAAATGCTGGTTTTATTCCCTGAATTGTAAGTAAAATATATATTTTTTGAAAAAGGTAAAACCCCGTCCCAAATTGCAAGGAGCTCACATTTCCCCTGGTAATGCTGCTTCTGCAATCAAAGGAATATCTTCATCCCTGGTGTGCAGGCTTTGGAGCATTTATCTGTTACTAGAGAGAGGAAAGTGCTGGTCTCCTGTCCTGCTACCTGGTGTTTCCCATAGAAGGTCTTTGCACTGTGTGACAGGAACCTGAGGGTCTCCTTGTTGCCCCTGAAGGTGTCTCTGACCACTTCTAGGCACCTTCTCATTAGTGTGGAAGAATCTCAGACCTGGAAGGAATCTCAGGGCTTATTTGGTCTACCCTCCACTGGCCATGAATTCTGTCTGCCAAGTCTCTGACAGCTGCTCAGGGGGCTTTTCCTCACACGCCCATCCTCTCTGGGATGGGTCTAGTATCCAGAATATTCTTCCTTTAACAAGCACCAATTCGTAGCCCATGGTTTCTGCTTGTCCCTCCTATAGCGAGTTTGTCCTTAATCTTCCTTCCTGTGGCCCTCAAATTCCAGCAGAGATGGTGGGAAAGGAAGGGAAGGGAAGAAGCACTTATTTACACCTACTGTTTGCCAGGGCTGGGCCAAGGGCTTTCTTTACAATATTATGTCACCTTATGCTCCAATAACCTTCCACATGAGGGGATATTATTGTCCCCATTTGACAGTTGGGGAAACTGAGACAAATGGAGGTTATGTGACTGGTCCTGTGGCACACAACTAGTAACTGTCTGGGGATATAGCAAGGAAGATATAACGTACAAATCATTTTGCACGTATAAGACCTATTGGTTCTGTAAATGTATTTGTCATACATTCATATACATATGTGTATATAGACATGTGTATATGCATATAATATATATACTTTGTCTGCAGCTTCCCCTTCCTCTGGTCCATAACTTCCCTGCTTTGCTCCCTGTGTGCCTTGGATTTAAGTAAATCTTTCTAGATCTCCACTCAGTATGGAAGGAAATAAATTCTAGAGATTTCCATGCTTTTGTATGTGACATTTTAAAAATAATTTTTAATAAAAGAATAAATCCCTTCTATCAGTTTTCATGAGTGAAATATTTCCCATCACCCTCTATCCTGCTCCCCCACAGCTCCACCTGCCCCACAGATGGAGCACAGACTTTCTCCCTGATTCCACATGAAGCACATTTCAGAGGAAAACACTTCTCAGCTTTATTCCAACTGATCATAGAAAATGCTTTTCTCAAAATTCAGTTGGGCTCTTAATGACCCTTGTTTCGGGAGTTGGCTCTGCCTCTCAGAGAGGGTCTGACCATTTAGCAGATCCTTCTCTGTTCTTCAGGTTTGTTCTGCAAATTAATGAGGGTTGGACAGTTAAAACCTAAAGTGCCCTTCAGC
>JAQQSV010016326.1:0-11869 GCA_028646515.1 Pseudochirops corinnae | reverse complement strand
AAAGGAAAAAAAAAAAAAAAGCAAAACCAGACATGAAAGAGAACAATAACGAGTTTTGCTTCAGTCTCCATTTAAACTATAGTCTTTCTATATCTTTCTCTGAGTTTAGGCATCTCCTTCCATCCTGAGGCTTGTAGAGTTGTCTTTAGCTGTGTGTTATTGAGGATAGTCCAGTTTATCAAGGTTGGTCATCATATGTACGATGTGTCTGTGATTGTGTACAGGTTTTGCCTGGTTCTGCTCTTCTCACTTAGCATCAATTTGTATAAGCCTCTCCAGGTAATTATGAAGTCCATCTCCTTCCCAGCAAATCCCTTTCCTCCTGGGCTTTCAGTTTCCTCATCTGTAGAAGGACAAAGTTAGACTTAGTGGTCTTTCAATTCCCTTCTTGCTTTTGATTCTATGAGCCTATGACACTAAGGTCTTCCAATGGTAGACTGTAGATAAATGTCTTAAATATATGTATTTCTCAATACCACATGAAATTTTTACGTTAATTGCCCATATATTAGAGATATGTACACACACACACACACACAAGTAAATACACCCTTTACAAGCCATAATGCAACCAAAATAACCATCAGTTCAGGGAACACAAGCAAAAAATAGACCCAAATAGAGACTTAACGGTGAAATCCACTGATAAAGGATTTATAATTAAACCCCTGGAATGTCAGTCACCCTAGGTGAGACATTCACTGTTTATGTTTTGCAATGGAAGCTCCTTTTAGAAGTTTCTTGTTGTAATGTTTTAGCTTTTTATTCCTTTTTAAGAAATCATCCTGTCTTAGAAACAAGGTTTCTAACTTGGGAATTTATATAGGGAGTAGAGAACAGCTCTTATTATATGAGAGTATTATTGTCTAACACTCCACAGTGTGGCTAGAACCAGATTAAAAAGGCATTGGGAAATATTTTACAAAATAAATAAAAGTATAATAAAACAGATAACATTGCATTTTAAAACTGAGTCAATATACATCCCACAGGGATCCTTCTGTATGGACCAATAGCCGCCATTTCTATTTGAGTTGGACATCACTGCTCTCTAAACAACTTTCTAAAACTGCAAATTGCCAGGAAGGTGGCATTGGCAGCCTTCATCTCTCCACTTAAGAGTCTCCTAAATCAGTGAAATCTCAGGACCAACCCCTGACCCTTGTGTTGGAACCTTGAACACACAGAGCTTGAATTTTCTAGTTTTCCTTTGCTTTTAGCACAGATATTCAAACATGACCCACTAGCTAATTATACATTAGCGATTTTCTGAGGATTCTTTAATCCATAAGTAGAAGCCAAAGCGTTTGAAATTTCAAAACAGCAGTATGACTTTCTCCCTTTAATCTTTAAAATAAATACTTTGCAACAAAATATCAATGGAAAACATCAGTCTTCTCATTTAGGGTGGCATTTCTAAGACAATTCTGTATTTCTCATGTCACTTTTTTTTAGGTTCTCCTTCCAAAGGTATTTAATAGAAACTGTTGGTCTACAGAATTATCTTTTTATTCTTCCTCCCTAATCTCTGCTTTCTAGTCTGGTCAAACACTGTGGGGATGCCTTTGGATTGAACACTTTTACCCACTAAAAGCCCTGTCTTTGGATGAGTACTTACCATTTATTTGGTGTCTGAAAGTACTGGGCATGGTTGGCCGACTCTTCCACCTTATAATTAGAATGAGTTTAATTCTATCCCATTCCATCTTTGAAGGGAACAGCAGTGGTTGGACATGACTTTTTGAATCTATCATAAAAACCAAGACCCTAATTTCTCCAGAGAAGAGGAATAGAATTAACATTTGTTAAACACCTACTACATGGCAGAGACCATGCTAAGTGCTTTTACAAATATTACCGCTTTTGAAGCTGGATAGACTTCTTAGGCCATCTTGGTAGATTTCTGCCAGATCTCTGGCTAGAATTTCTGATGGTTGGTTAAACATCTTGGTCAACTAAAGACCCAAATATCCTTTATAATATGACTATGTCATTATCCTGTTGATATGGCTGGTCCACTGTTAATTTCTCAGTCTTGATTCATTAATCACGAAAACCTAACAGTTCTGTAAACCGACACTTCATCACATATTTAATAACCTAGAGGAGGTTGGCAAACCCCAATAGTGAAATCCCCGAAATGGTTACCCAGAACCATGTTTCTAGCACAACCATGCCAATTATTTACTCAATTTTTCTCACCATAGCTCATACAATGATATGACCCCAGAAAAAGAAAACCACCCAAGCCTCAGGAAAGAAAAATCATTTTTCTCAGTGCCCTTTGCTATATTTTTCTACGTGTTCCTTGAAGCCAGGTCTGCATTTTATTTTCTCTGTGATCATAGGCAGGCTACCCTCTCTGGACTTCATTTTACTCATCTGTAAAAATGAGGAGGTTGAGTTAGGTGACAGCTAAGGTCCCTCCTAGGTCAAGATAGGCATCCCATCGAATCATTGGCAAGTCACACCATGCCTGGTGAAGCTTCTCTTCCAGATTTTGGCCTACAAGAGATGGGGTGGAAACTGAACCCGTGATTTCATCAATATAAGGAGCTCAAGGGTGGCAAAACCTTACCTCCTCTGAAATGTGTTGACTTAGAGAGTTACCTAGAGCACCAAGAAGTTGAATGACTCATCCAGGTCACACAGTCAGTATATGTCAGTCAGGACATTAACCCTGGCTTCAAGTCTGGCTTTCTAATCATCAGTCCAAATAGCTTCTTTTAGTACAAAGTGATTGATTTTTCTAATGGTACATACGTGCTTTAACGATGACTAAGAATAACAAAAACAAAAACAAAGCTGATCCGTAACCACTTTAAGAACAATGTTTTTAGTGAAGTTGCCCTATGGAATAATCAAAATCTATGAAATGCATGAAATAAAAGATTCCAACATATAAAAACCTTGGAGAATAAATCAAAACCATTTGGGAACAGGATCAAGTTCATTATCTTCTCCTTTATCCTGTCTGCCACTGGACTTGTGCCAAACATGTTTACACACAGCCCAACGGAGGTTGGATTTACATCCCGAATCTTATTTAGCTACCTCCTCCCAAAATAGTTAGTTTTACCCTCCTGTCCAATAGTCCTCAGAGCATCAGATATAAAAGACAGTAGCAGCACAGTGATGTGTCCCAGGACTGTCTTTGTTTGAACTCCATTGAAAAACAATGAGAACGACATTAACAACAACTTATATTCAGATAGAGCTTTCCTTTCTTTTTTTTTTTTTTGTTCAAGCTTGTGATTTCATCAAGGGACTTTTGGTTTGGCAAGATGGCACAATTTGTCAGCTCATCTTTCACTTAGGGTCTTAGAGAGCTGCCTGGGTCACTGAAAAAGAAGGAAGGATTTATTAAGTACCTACTATGTGCTAAGTACCATACTGAGCACTTTACTAATGTTGTCTCATTTGATCCTCCAACCACCCTGGGAAGTAGGTCCTGTCATTATTCCCATTTCACAGTTGAGGAAACTGGGGCAGACAGGTTAAGTGACTTGTTCAAGGTGACATGGCAAGGAAGTGTCTAAAGTGGGATTCGAACTCAGGTCTTGTGACTCCAGGTCCAGCACTCTATCCTTTCTACCTCCTATCAGAGGATTAAGTGACCGGCTTGTGATCACACAGCCAGTATGTAGTAGAAGCTGAACTTGAACCCGCATATTCCCAACTACAAGGTCTTCCCTCTATCTCAACAGTTGTCAAGCTTTGTGGTCTTAGGACCCCCTTTATACTCTTAAAAAAGTATTGAGGACCCCCAAAGAGCTTCTGTTTATGTGAACTATCTCTGTTGATATTGGCTATATTTGAAATCAAGCTGCCTTAGTTTTATTGTGAAATTGATTTTGACCTCATGGACTCCCTGCAAAGGTCTTGGGGGCCCCTGTTTCCAGACTTGGAACCACTGCTTTATCTAGTTCACCATATTACCAAACCCCCTTCAAAAAAACCTCTTCACAACAAGATCGAGAGGGAGCCCATGAACGTATTTTATCCCCATTTTGTAGATTAATCAATCAATCAACAAAGATGTACTGAGTGCTCACTTTGTGCCATAGATGGCCACACAGTTAACAATTAGAAGCAGTCCCTGCCCACTGGGAGCTGCCATTCTACAGACGTGGAAGCTGGCATTTGACAAAATTAAATGAATTCCCTTTTGAACACAGTCCTCTTTTTGTTTCTTGAAGTCTCAGGGTGGCCGCAGGCAATGCTGGGAGTTGACCTGTGGGTATCGATTGTTTGGGCTGTGCACCATCTGAACTACCCAGGTCCTGCCCTAATTATGCCCTTTATTCACCTGGGTTTTATCTGACCCAAAAAAAGTGACTTTGGCCTCTTTGGAAATGGGTCAGGTTATGCAAGATGGCCCTATCGGTTCAGCCAGGCTACTGAAATCACTCCTGACCCAGCGTTATGGCCTACCCACTGCTGCCTGTGGACATAGTGCAGACACCACCAACGGAAGCATTCTCAGATCTTTGAAGACCCCCTCCAACAGCAGTTTTTCATCGCTCCTTTATTCACTGGTCTTAGACTATCAGGGCATTTAGAATGGACTCAAAACCTTAGCCCCCAGCAACAGCCAGCAGGTCCCACCACCAGGGCCCTTGTGTTGTAAGAAAACTGGGTTAGAAATTTGGTCTGAGTTTGGGAATTTGTGATTTCCTGTTCATCTGATTGATAACAGTCGTAAGAGGCCCATGGATTTAGAGCTGGAATAATAATTAGTAATAATCAGAACTCATATGGTATATTAAGTTTGCAAAGCATTTTACATGGATTATCTCGCTTGATTGTGACTCACTTTCTCTTCCCATGATAAATAATAGACATCGATGAGCAAAGAACTAAGATGGCCTCAAGGTCGTTGGTCCTTCCTCTTTTCCATAATCCTCTGCTTCGCCCATAGTAGGCACACAATACTTCATCTGATGGATTTTTGCTAACTTTGGGAGGAAGCATGAAGAAACAATTTTGTTTTCAAGTTAGAAGGACCTAGAGAGACACTGAATGGATTCAAAAGAAAGTCTCTCATTTACCTGTGGTTACAAATGCTTAGTACAACCATAGGCACGCATAGGGTGTGGACCCTTTGGGAGACCCAGGCTATACCCCCATGATAGAGATTGATTTAAATTGACAGTTAACCCCCGAACTTCACCTTTAGCTTTAAGCTTAAGCTTTTGCTTCTTGTTCAGTCAGAGGGACCTCTGCCTCCTGCTACTTACTATTAGCCAATTTGGATTTGATACATCTTCTGTGGGAGACTTGAATAAGCAACAAAATTTTTCAGATAAAGAGGAACAGGAGAGAGGGATAACAGGAAAATATGGATCCTGATTTATCCACAAAGTAGATAAGAAAGCCTGGAGCAGTTGGCTAATAAATGAGCTGTATCGATATATTCCTAATTTAGAGCAGGGAGCCCTTAATTGTGTTCGGGTCCTAGACCCTTTGGGATGTCTGGTAAAGTCTACAGACCCCTTCTCAGAATAATGTTCCAAACACATAAAATAAAACCCATATACCCAAAGGAAACTAATAATATACTATATCATATGATATATTCTTATGTGTTATAAGCAATATATAATAATATGGATATAAATAAATATGAAGTAAAAATTAAGATGGAATTCTTTTTCCCATCTAAGTTCATGAATTCCCTGAAATCTATCCATAGACCTCAGGAGAAGAATCTCTGCCATATCACTCCTTCAAATGGAGTTCCAAAGCCTCCACAGGGATATTTTTCTGTGGTGAATAGAGCTGGACCCTTTTTATCTTTGCTTTCACAGTGAAGAATTCACTTTGGATCCCCACTTGTTCCTGGGTAAAAGATACAATATGTGAAAAAAAGAAAAAAATCTTTAAGGAAATTTGAGAAGAGGAAGGATGATTATAGAAAAGTCATCACTTGAGCTTTTGGGGGAACTCTGGATGTATACAGAACTTTCAGGGTAAAAATTTCTCTTCCAATGAAGATCAGCAACTCATCTGTAACCTGTATGCTTGAAGAATGCACATTACCAGTAGAGCGGGTTGTCGTGTTGAGATGTTTTCCTAAACTCTTCTTCCCTCACTTTTTCAAATTCTTTGTTACAAGAGATTACCGGGTATGGATGCAGCATGGTCATATCAAGAACTAAAGATGATATAAAGACAAATGATTGATATATTTTTAGCACTATGGTATTAGAGAATTGCTTCAGAGTCAGAAAGGTTGTGACTCTTTCTTGGTTATACAATCATCGTTTCTGAGGCATGACTTGAACCCAATCTTCTTGACTCAAAACCTAATTCTCTATTCACTCCATCTTACCTCTTCTCATCAGTTTTCCCCTAAACAAGTTATAGCAGTCGGTGAAAAATCTGCACTGGTATCTGTCTTCTTTAGTCTTCTAAATGCAGAAATGATTTTTTTTGTTGTTACTTAGGTACAGTTGCTAGGACAATATAGGATTATAGGGATTATATAACATGGTCTTTACTTTTTAATACTAATATAACATGGATAAAATTAGCTGGAAAGAAATGCTACGGAATTTTCCCTATGATTTCTCTCTTGGTGTCTGTTTTTAGACCTGTGACTCCTAGAAGAAAAAAATATATTTTCAATAAATCATTGCAATGGCTACCACTACATGAAGGAAAAGTAGCTGAAAAATAATTTACCATCAGTACTTCATTCACTCATACACACAAAGAGAATCCCTAACACACACCCAAAATACTTCTTCCTCCCTCACTGCCCAGGAAGAGGGCTGTGATGGAGTCCAAATGAAGCATAGAAAGCAGCCAGCCTCTAGCCATTGGCTGTTGGCACCAAAGAAAGGTTAAGATGTGTTTTACATATTATCAATCGACCCATCTGCAAGTATTTGTTAAGTGCCTACTATGTGCCAGACATTGTGCTGAGTTTTTTTTCAGCTTCATTTCTCCATCTCATCTCAGCAGACTTCTCACCCTGGAGATGCCTCCACCCCAGAGCTCCCTCTTGTGTTTATTGAGCCCCAGCTCTGACTACCATTTTGGGAGGCACCTAGACCAAGCCAAATTTACTCCCTGCTCCACTACCCAACACTTCTGTCATCTTAAAGCAAAATACACTAGGGAAACACAAATATACACGTGCAAGAGAAAACCACATAGGTAACCAAACCTTCCTCCTTACTTCAGTGCTCCATCATCTTTAATCATGAGTTTTCACATGGTTCTCTTCCTTGGGCTCATATAAACATATTCAATATCCTCTATAGCAGATTAAATAGTAACATAAGGAATACCAGACCAGAAAACCTGGACCTTTCCTGTTTTCATATGTGTAAGAAATAGCAGAGTGAGCAAAAAAGATAATGCTCTTAATATAGCCCTTGACACAGGCAATTGCTGTCTCTCCAAGCCCACAGCTCTGTTGTCCTGCCTCCCTGATTCAGGGATAACAGTGGGACACATGCATTTGGTTTTTTCTATTTGCATGTGTGACCTAACTTAAGGAACCAAGAAGTCCTATGGTTTCATCCTCAAGTTGTCCTGCCTGCAGTAAGGACGATGATTCCTCAGTGTTATGGTCCCATGGGGACCCCAGACACTACTATAAAACAGATCCTGGTTCATATATGTGTATATATTCTTCATATTCTCTCCCTCCCTAGCACCACGCCCAAATGAAGATTAAGGTGCTTGCTTTTTGCTCATTTCTTAACCTCACCCCTATGACATCAGTCCTTCAGTTTTCATGGTGATATGTCACACGTGAGTACCAACTATGCCTTC
Organism: Pseudochirops corinnae; assembly: GCA_028646515.1. Classification (NCBI taxonomy): domain Eukaryota; kingdom Metazoa; phylum Chordata; class Mammalia; order Diprotodontia; family Pseudocheiridae; genus Pseudochirops; species Pseudochirops corinnae. The sequence goes on along the minus strand of JAQQSV010016326.1, from coordinate 4,081 downwards.
TTTAAATTAGTACTTACTATAAGAAAAATCTTTAGTTGCATTCATTTAACATAAAGATGAGAAATCATTGTATGTGAGCATTTCAGCCTTCAACTGAATTTTGTTCTGCCCGCACAGTATAAATATTAAGAGGTGATACTCATTATATGCCTATAGTTGTAAAAATGCATCATGACTAGAAGCATTTAAGGGCAAAATCCTAACACACTATAAGATAGAGATGTTAACCCTTAAAAGTGCACATGTGTGTCTTGTCTCTCTGTTTTTCTTTATGTGTTTTGGTCTCTGTATGTTTGTTCCTTCCTGTGTTTCACTGTATACCTCTTTTTGTTTGTGTTTCTGTACATTCTTGTTCCCCAGCCTGTACTTTGTATCTGTCTTCCTCCCTCCCTAAATCTGTCTGCTCTCTATCTTTTTCTGTAGATGCCTGTTTGTGTACCTTCTATGTGACTCTCTGTGATTCTATCTCTCTTTCTCCCCAGGTTGTTTTTTTTGTGTAGCTCTGTGTATATCTCTTTCAATGTTTTTCTAAGCGTATGTCTCTTTAACTTGGTACACTGATCTGTTTCCCTCCCTTTCTCATGTCCTCTCTTATTCTCACTTTCCCTTCTCTGTTTCTCTCTCTCTCTCTCTCTCTCTCTCTCTCTTTCTTCCATCTGTCTCTTTCCCTTAACTGGCCATCACATAAAACCAAAGCATGGTTGTTTTTAAAAATATTTCTTGTATTGAATAGTTAAACATTCTCTGGTCTTAATTTAAAAAGCAGCCAAATGGAACTTTTTGTGTTTTGCCCTTTCAAAAATGCAAAACAAAGCCAGGCCCAGTTGCTTTTTTAATTATGCCGATCTGGATTTCCTCTCCCCTGGGAGTTGGTGTCCCTCGACAGAAAAAAAAAAAAAAAGGTTCCCAACCCTGGACTTAAATGGTGATAACATCCAATCCAAACTTCATTATCAGGTTCATTCCTGTGTTTTCATTACTGGCCCTTGAGTGTTTCAGGGCTCTCAAACTGAGCTCTTGTTCTTGCATTGAAATCAAGATCAGATAGAACTTTCATTTGCTAAGGTCCTGTGTCAGGGAACTGGGAACTTTGGTCCCTGTTTACTCTCACCAAGATTTTAAAGGGACAGTAATGCTTTTGGGAAAGAAATGAAAACTGGGGTAGCCTCTACAACCAATCGATCAACAAATATTTATTAATTAATATGCCTACTCTGTTGTGGTTGTTCAGTCAAGTCAGTTGGATATGACTCTTCATGACCCGGTGGACCATATCACGTCAATAATGTCCATGGGATTTTCTTGTCAAAGATACTGAAGTGGTTTTCCATTTTTTTCTCAAGTGGATTAAGGCAAACAGAGGTCAAGTGACTTGCCAGGTACTATATTAGGCACTGAGATATAAATACAAAAATGAAACAGTCCCTACCCGCAAGGGGATCATATTCTACAAGGAGAAACCAAAGGTCCACATGTAAATTTATACAAAACACACACAAAGTCAATACAAGGTTAAAGGAGAGACGTCCTGAGGGCTGGAGGCATCAGGAAAGACCTCGTTGGGAAACTGGCCCGTGAGCTGAGTCTTAAAAGAGGTTAAGTATTCTAAGAGGTGCATGTGAGTAGGAAATTCATTCCAGGCATGGAAGTTGCAAAGGCAATGGAGAAAGAAGATGGAATATCATGTGCGAGGAAGAGCAAGAAAGCCATTTTGGCTGGATTGCTGGGTGTAGGAAGGGAAGGAATATGTAACCTGCAAAGGTAGGCTGGAGGCAGACCGGGAACCCCAAAGATTCGATGCATTAAGGGAATGCTAGATTATTCTTCTCACTCTGTCATTTCTCTCCTTCAGCCTTCACTATGGTCTTTTCAAAGGGCCATCTACTTTCAGGGTGAGAGTTTGTAGCCAGTATTTTGCTGGAAGGATCCTAGACTTTCCTTAAATGGTTAAACAACTTCACTCTCCTATTAGAGATGAGAAAACCCAGTGTGTTTGTCTTAATGACTATTTACGAAGACTGTTTAATACCAACATGAAAATTTATATCTCAAATGCAAGATGGCACTAGGCTTTGATTTGTACCATAACCCCATAATTCAGTTTTTAAAAGCTCTTACTCTAAAGGGTAGCATAAGAATCCCATAAGTTATGGGACATTCTCTGGAGGTTAATTTAATGTTTAGATTAAGTAGCAATAGACGGTAGAATGGAAAGAGCACCAGTCCTGGAGTCAGGTGACTGGGGTTACAGTCCCAGCCCTGCCATTAATTAGCTCCATGACCTTGGCAAGGCGTTTACTCGTTCTGGAATTCACATTCCTCATCTGTAAAGTGAGGGGAGCTATATTATGTGAATAGGAAGGTACCTTCCAGCTAAAATAGCCTATGTCAACATCTCACATTTTATATTTATTTTTGGAGATAAGTCACAATTTTAAATGTAGTTTGGAATCTGTTAACTCATTGTTTTAATAAATCACTGGGATTTTTTGTTTGTTGTTTTGAGACTGGATCTGAAAGGAAATTGTACCTGTCTCAACCAGGCTAGAAGTGGAATATTCACTTATGGACCAATCCTGTTACTCAGCACAGGAACCTCAACTTGCTTCATTGCTGAGCTGAGCTGGTGCTCCCTTCGTTAGGCAGCCTGGTGCCCCACCACCACCACCACCACTTATAAGGACTCAACATATTGAGGCTGTACTTGGTTGAGACAATTAATTGGCTTAGCCCACTAAAGCTCAGAACTCATGAACTGAAGAGATACATCAGCTCTAGCCTTCCTGCTACTCTAGGGCTTACAGGTACATACCGCTGTGCTTGTCTGATGTATTTCATAAGCAATGGGAAGAGAATGGAGTTTGGAGTGGAAAGTGGGCTGAATTCAGACCTGACTCTGCAGCTTTATTGCTTGTGAGATCTTAAAGTCATTTCTACTTTCCAGGGCCTAGTTTCCTAATCTATTAAATGAAGGGATTAAATTAGATTGATATTCAAACTCTCTGCCTATTCTAAATCTAGAATAATGATTATTACTACTAGTAATAATAATATGATGATGATGATGTAGCAACTAGGTAGCACAATGGATACAGTGCTGGACCTGAGTCAAGAAGACCTGAGTTCGAATTTAGCCCCCAACATGTACTACATGTATTACCTAGTATGTCATTTAACAACTGTCTGCCTTAATTTTCTCAGCTGTAAAGTGAGTATACCAGCAGCACCAACACCACCCCCCAGAGTTATCGTGAGGATTAAGTGAGATAACATTTGTAAAGTGCTTTGTAAATCTTGAAGTTCTCAACAGATCGGTTTTGATTAGTGAAAATAAAATCCCATGAAGTTGTTGAAAGTGTTGAAATTCACACTATCTGAATTTATAATTGCATAAAATGTGGTCATTGGTTCTGGCCCAATGGAAATGTGAAGTACAGACTTGAATGATGTAACTATTACATAGGATTCATTATTCATACTAATCAGGATCTTACTACATAAATGCTGACTAGTAATAGTAGTAGTGATGGTAGTGGTAGTTGTAGTAGTAGTAGTAGTAGTAGTAGTAGTAGCAGTAGCAGCAGTAGTAGTAGTAGTAGCAGTAGTAGTAGTTGTAGTAGTGATAGTAGTGGTAGTCATGATAGTAGTAGTATCAGTAGTAGTACTAACAGTAGTAGTAGTAGCAGCAGTAGTAGTAGTAGCAGTAGTAGCAGTAGCAGTAGTAGCAGTAGCAGTAGTAGCAGTAGTAGTTGTAGTAGTAGTAGTAGTTGTAGTAGTGATAGTAGTGGTAGTCATGATAGTAGTAGTATCAGTAGTAGTACTAGCAGTAGTAGCAGTAGTAGTAGTAGTAGTAGCAGCAGTAGCAGCAGTAGCAGTAGCAGCAGTAGCAGCAGTAGCAGCAGTAGCAGCAGTAGCAGTAGTAGCAGTAGTAGTAGTAGCAGTAGAAGCAGTAGTAGCAGTAGCAGTAGTAGCAGTAGTAGTAGTAGCAGTAGAAGCAGTAGTAGCAGTAGCAGTAGTAGCAGTAGTAGTAGTAGTAGTAGCAGTAGAAGCAGTAGTAGCAGTAGCAGTAGTAGCAGTAGTA
>JAQQSV010016325.1:0-11869 GCA_028646515.1 Pseudochirops corinnae | reverse complement strand
TCCATCCTGCTCTACTGGAAAGTCAAAAGGGGAGGACATAGGAGAGAGCAGATTGGGGGAGGGGTTATACAGTGGGATGGCTGTTTTGAGGTATTGGGTAGGGTAAAGATGGGGAGAAAATTTGTAACTCAAAATCTCATGGAAATGAATGATGTAAACAAAAAAATTAATTAATTTATTTATTTTTAAAAAAACTGAACTCATGTGGTACCTCCTACATGAAGTCCTCCCGGATCTCTGCCCTCCCAGCTACTAGTGGCACCCCCCAAAAAACTGCCTAATACTTATTTTGTACACATTTTCTACATACTTGTGTGCATGCTGCCTCCTCCTTTTGAATGGGAACTCCTTGAGGGCAGGAACATTTTTGGTTTTGTATTTATATCTCCTGTACCTGGCGCAGTATATCAAATACAGCCATCTATTAATAATGCTTATTGATTAATTAATGACAAAACTACATCAACAGTGAGACTGTCCTCCGTACCGCTGTGTCCTGAATCTCAGTCATGTCCTCCTCTGCTCTTTGGTGCACAAGACTCCACTCAATTAAATTTCTCTCAGCACAATTTAGAGGAGCTATGGAGCTGCTTCTGGACTCAGTTTCTTTATCTGTAAAATGGGAAGAATAATAATGATGATGATAAACTCCCTACTTCAGAGGTACTAAATGAGGGACCCTGGTCACCTAGGGTGGGAATAATAATGATAATAATTAATCATATCATTATCATGATATTTAATCAATCATATCATAATCATGACAATAATTGGTCATGTAATTGTCATAATCATAAAAATGAGTAATCATGTTATTATCATAATCATCACATCCTTGTATTTTTTCCTCATCCCTTCTCATGGTCCCATCTCAGAGCCCGTCTAGGATAACTGGGTAGCAGGAAGGCATTGCCATTGCCTTTACCTCCCCTCTTTGCCCCTTCCCCTCAGCCACCCCAAGCTTCTCACAGAGCTTGGAATGTGGGAGTAACCAGTCCATTACTTCTGGTCAGATGAAGGGCATTAGACCTTATGTCCTGCCTTTATGTCCTTTATCCTCCTGCCTGTCATCTGATGGACTAAACTGTGAATCTATCATCCACTGAGCACTTACTATGTGTTGGTCATTGTGCTAAGCATTGCAGATACAAAGGAGTGTAAAAGACCAACCCCATCCTCAAAGTCTAATAGAGGTGACAAGGTGCAGACAATTGTGTACAAAAGAGATATGGACAGGATAAATTTGGGGGGATCTCAGAGAGAAGCTACTTCGGTTAAGGAAGACTGGGAAAGGCTTCATGCAGAAGATTGAACTTTAGCGTAGACTTGAAGGAAGTCAGAAAGCAGAGCCAAGGAAGGAGAGTCGGGAGATGGAACTTCTTGTTCAAGGAAGGAGGAGGAAGACAGCATCATTGGATCAAAGAATATGGGGGGTGGAGGGGAGGAACAAGGTGTAAGAAGATTGGAAGGGTTGGGAGTGAAGGCTATGAAAGTCTTGAAATACCAGCAGATTCTGTATTTGTTCCTAGAAGTAAAAAGGAACCACCTCGATTTATGAAATGGAGGTGACATTGTCAGACCTCCATTTTAGGAAGATCCCTTTGACATCTGATTAGAGACTTAAGAAAGGGAGACCAAACCACAGGCTACTGGCATCGTCCAGACCTGAGGTCATGAAGGCAGTGTCAGAGGAGAGAAGGGGATTTATGTGAGGGATTTTACAAAGGCAGAATCAACAGGACTTGGCATCAGAGTGAATGGGTGGGAAGAGAGGGTTTGAGAGTATATGGAGTTCGGGATGATACCTAGGTTAAAAACTTGGGTACCCAGAGGATGGTGGTAGCCTCTATAGTAATAGGGAAGTTTGAAATCAGAGAGGGTCTGATTGAGGGGTAGCGATTGGGAATAAGGAGGTGAGTTCTGAATGTGTTGAATTTAAGAGGTTTACTGGACATCCAATTCAAGATAGACAGCTGGAGATTCAAGATTGGAGATCAGCAGAGATGTGAAGGCTAGATTCATAGGATGAGAATTAAAACAATGGGAGATGTTGAGATCATTGAGTGGAGTAGTATGGAGGAAGAAGAGAAGAGAGTCCAGGACAAAGCCTTGAGGGAGAGGGGGGCACTTGAGATCATCAGGTATGGCTTGGACGAAGATCCGGCAAAGGAAACAGAAAAAGATCAATCAGGAAGAAAAACCAAGAGAGAGGTTATCATGAAAATGTAGAGACAAGAAACAAAAAATAAGAAATGATTAGCAGTGTCAAAGCCTGCAGAAAGGTCAAGAAGGATGAGGAGGGAGGGAGAACCATTAAATAAAATAAAACCGATCTTTAAAAACTGAGAAAATTTGTTTTGTTCGACTACATGCTTTCTCAGGGTGGAGGTCGGGGGAAGGTGGGAAGGAGAGAATGGAGAAATACAGATCTAAACATAAAATAAAATTGAATATAAGAAAAAGAGAGAGAGGTCCATTAGATTTAGCAATTAAGAGATCATTAGTGGAATACTGTTGTGCTATAAGAAATGGGGAGGAGACAGTCTTCATATTCACCTGGAGAGGTTTGTACGGACTGAGGCTAAGTGAGAAGAGCAGAACCCGGAGAAATGTGTACACAATCACAGACACATCGTATGTGTGAAGACCAACCTTGATGAACTGGACTCTTCTCAGCAACGCACAGATATAAGACAACTCTACAAGTCTCAGGATGGAAGGAGATATCTACATTCAGAGAAAGACCTAGAAAGACCAGAGTTTAAATGGAGTCTTTTTCATGTTTGGTTTCCTTTCTTTTTCCCCATTGTTCACTCCATTGGTTAAAACCCTTCTATCCAACCAGACCAATGTCCAGTGTGAAAGTATTTGCAGATCCTATACTTGATTGCATGCCATCATGGGGAGGGGGGGGAAGAGGGAGGGAAGAAAATTTGAAACTCAAGGGATTGTGGAACTTAATCTTGTAAACTAAAAATAAATAAACAAATCAATTTAAAAAGAGAGAGAGATCATTAGTAACTTTGGCAAATAGGTGGCCCAATGGATAGAGCACTGGGTCTAGAGTCAGGAAGATCTGAGTTCTAATCCAGCCTCAGACATTTAGTAGCTGTGTGATCTTGGGTAAGTCACTTCACCCTGTTTGCCTCAGTTTCCTCATCTGTAAAATGAGCTTGAGAAGGAAATATCTTTGCCAAGAAAACCCCAACTGGGGTCACAAAGACTGAAATGACTCAACAACAAAGTAAGTTTAGAAAGGGACCTTAGGTTACTCAAATAATCTAAGGCCCCCTGGCCTTGCCCTTAGTCCAGAACAATAAGGTAGCCAACTTTTCTTACTGCCCTGAAGCTGAGTTTTATTTTACATATTGTATCTCCAAATTAGAGTGTGAACTCCTTGAGAGCAGGGAGCCTTTTTCGCTTGTATCCCCAGTGCTTACTGGTTTGTGATACACAATTAGGTGTTTGATCAATGCTTTTTCATTCATTCATTCATGATGAGAAAAGTGCTTTGTAAACCATAGAGCATTTCAGAAATATGAGTCAATTGTAAGCTACAATTTATTATTATTATTAACATTATTATTAGCTTAGTAAAAAGTGAGATAGAGCATTAGATTCATGGTCTCACAGTCAACCAATGAACCAACCATTTACTGAACATCTTCTGTGTGTCAGACATGCTCCTAGGTTCTGGGGTATACAAGACAAAAGACAGACTGTCCCTGTGCTCAAGGAACCCATATTAAACTAGGGACAGATCTTTAAATACAGGATAGATACAAAACAAATACAAAGTAATTGGGAAAGGGAACTAATAAATTGGGGGATTACGAAAGACCTTTTGAGAGAACTAGATGAGCTTTGGAGGAAGCCCGAGGGTCAGAGATGAGGGGATGAGGAAGAAGAGCATTCCAGGTTTGCGATGTGCAAAGTCACAAAGGTGGGATGTTGACTGTTGTGTTGGGGGAAGAGCAAATAGGCCATTTTGGCTAAAATGGGGAGTGTATTAGGGGGAGTAATCTGTGGAAAGATCAAAAGAGAGGATGAAGCCAGACTTCAAAGGGCTTTAAATCCCAGACAGAGGCATAGTTTTATCTAAGAAGCATCAGAAGCCCTTGAAGATTCTTGAGGAGAGAAGTAACATGGCATGCCCAGTGTGTCAGGAATGTCAGCTTGGCAGATGGGTGGCGGGTGCATTAGAGAGAGGACCAGTCAGGAGGTTATTGCAATAGTCCAGGAGAGAAGTGGTGAGGGCTTAATAGGGCAGCTGTGTGCAGGGGAAAGAGATAGATCTGAAGGATAGAGGGAAGAGAGAACTAATGACTGAAAATGAGTGAGAATGCAGAGCTGATGATGAGTCTTAAGTTGGGAGTCTGGTAACTAGAAAGATGGCAGTGGCCTCAACTTAGGAAGTCAGGAGAGTAGGTAGGTTTGGGAGGAAAGGTAATGAGTCCAGTTTATTGAGATTTAGATAGATCGTCCAACTGGAAATGTCCCAACAAATAACTGGAGATAGGAGACTGGAAGTCAGAAGAGAAATGAAGATTGGATATCTAGATTTGGGAGTTATCTACATGGCGAGGAGGATGGAACCCATAGGAACTGACCAAAGCACCAAGGAAGAGAATGGGAGGAGAGAAGAGCAAGCACTCACCATCAATCAATCAAGAAACATTTATGAAGAACCTACTATGTGCCAGGTAGGTGACAACGTAGGCAGAGTGCTGGACCTGGAAATCAGGAAGAGCCAAGTCCAGATCTGACATCAGACACTAGCTGTGTGACCCTGGGTAAGTCACATAACCTCGTTTGCCTCAGTTCCCTTATGTGCAAAATGAGCTGGAGAAAAAATGGCTTCGCTTCAGTATCTTTGCCTAAAATAGAAACCCAAAAGAGGCCGATGTGTGCCAGGCACTGAGGACACAAAGAGGCAAAAGACAGTCCCTGCCCTCAAGGAGCTCACAGTCTAGTGCTATCACCAGCTGTGTGAACACTTGGAGTTTGTTTGCTCACCTATAAAATGGTGAAAAGATTCGCTTTTTGAGGGAAGCGGAAGTGCTTTGCAAGGAAAATGCTTTGGAAGCCTTAAAATTCTTTGGTACATCGTGGGGTCAAAGATCTAGAGCAGCAAGGGACCTTAGTGGACACGGCTAATCCACCCCTTCATTTTACAGGTGAGGAAACTGAGGCCCAAGTCAAACAGGGAGGAAGAATTTGACCCTGGCCCCTCTGCCTCCTTCTTCCAATCAATCAAATGTTAGGTCAGCCTCAAAAGGAGCATTTCTATCAAGGACAGACAGCAGAGAGCTGGGAGCTCTGAAGGCTGTAAGCATTTGGTTTGTGACTATTCTCCAACCCTCCCTGGAGCTGTCAATCATCATGGTTCCCCTCCCCCCAAGACAGGTGCTCTGATAAAGCCCTTTCCCCCGCTTCCTACCCAGACCTCTGGTTTCAGGAAGGTTTTCCCAGAGCCTGGGGTGACATCTGGCCCAGGATGGTTTCCACCCCCACCTAGGCATTCCCAGACCCTCCCTGCAAAGGCTCCTGGAACCCACAGGGAGAATCAGAACCCAGGATTGGGGTGAAACAACAGGCTTTTGTTACCTCCAGCAAGGCAGGGGAACTAGACCCCCCCCCCCCAAAGAGGGCTTGCTCCACCCTGGAAGCAGCTGCATGTGACAAGGGGTGAAGATGTCCCCCGATAGCTGGATTAGAATGAAAGAATGAAATTTCAGCCAGTTTCCCCTCCCTTTCCCTCCCCCCCTTCAGCCCCACCCTGCTTTGGGAGGGAAGCAGCCTTAGTGCAGTAAGGCCTAGAATCCTGAGAGATCTAGGCTCAGATCTCATCTCTGCTGTAGGAGCAAAGAGCTTGGTTCATAGTAGGCACTTAATAATGATGGCTCCCTTCAAGCCTCAGCTAAAATCCAAAACCTTTCCGTGATTCCCCCTTGGCAGCTAGGTGGCCACCTAGGTAGAGCTCTGGGGCAGGAGTCAGGAAGACCTGAGTTCAAATTTAGCCTCAGACACTTACAGACTGTGCAATCCTAGAAGGTCAGTCCCTGTTTGTCTCAGTTTCCTCGAATGTAAAATGGAGAAAATAGCTCCCAGGATTGCTATGAGGCTCCAGTAAGATCATAACTGTAAAGAACTTAGTACAGTGACAGATACATAATAGATACTATATATTAGATATTATTCTACTATATAATAATCTATAATATAATATATTCACTGTATTATATAGAATATATGACATGTTCCATAATAATATAGTATAGTATTATTGCATTATAATATATTATTATTAATTATCTGCAATTTACCTTGCATATCCTGTGTTTGCACATAGCTGTTTTCATATTGTTTCTGTCCTTAGTGAGTTCCTCAAGGTTTCTTGTTGTTCAGTCTTTGTTTAATCTTGTCCAGTTCTCCATGACCTTATCAGGGTTTTCTTGGCAAAGATACTGGAGTGGTTTTCCATCTCCTTCTCATTTTACAGATGAGGAAACTGAGGTAAACAGGGTAAAGTGACTTGCCCAGGGTCATACAGATGGTAAATGTCTGAGGTTGAATTTGAACTCAGATCTTCCTGACCCCAGGCAGGCACTCTTTCTACTGCACCACCTAGATGCCCACTTAGTTCTTAAGGGTCAGGACCATTTTTTGCTGTCTCTGACTCTAACACAGTGTCTCTAACAGGAGATGTTAAATGAATGCCTATGGAATGACAGCCTGATTGACTAATTAGGTACCTACAAGTTGTGCTCCCCTGCCCCTGCCCTCATCATCTGTAAGCTCCCAGAGGGCCGGTCTTTGTTACCCCAGCACCTTCCAAAGCTTCCTCCATATAGTATGTGTTTAATGCAACATCTCCAGGAAAGCAGGGACCTTTCTCACTGTGGCCCTTGTACCCCTCAGCACCTGGCCCAGAGCTGGGCTCCTAGCACTCCATTAATAAGTGATTGCTGGTTAATTGATTAGCTAATGTACATATACATGTATACGTATATGCACATACAGGCTGTCTTGCCCTCCCCTCCCCATATCAAAGGTCGCCTCCTTGAGGGCAGGGTTTGTTCCATTTTTGAGTAACCCGGCTGGGCACCTGGCTCAGAGCAGGCTCTTAAATGATCATTGACTGATTGATCTTCATCATCAGAGAAAGGTCACCAAACAGGCTTTGACCTTGGGAGGAGGGGCACTGGGTGGGATCTTGGAAGTCTGGGGCCCAACTAGCATTCATTTTGGGGAAAGCTAACCCAATGACAGAGACAGGGCTTTAGTTCTGGGAATGAGATGAACTCTGGGCTGGAACAGCCTGGAGGCCTGGTTCCCAAGAAGGCCTGGGAGACCGGAGGATTCCAAGGTAAGGAAATTAGAGCCTCAGCAGCCCCCTCTCTCTTTCTACAACCTCTCTATCCCTACCCCAGGACTATTCCTGCCCTCACCCCAGTCACGCTGAGGGGGACCCCATTGCATTTGTATTCAGAGGGCCTAGGTTCAAATTCTGCCTTTGCCACTTACCTGTGTAAACTTGAGTTTTCCTCTCTGGCCTCAGTTTCTTCCTCTGTAAAACATGGAAAGGGGGTGGACTTAATTTGTTGCTGTGTCCAAACCCGTGACCCCATTTGGGGTTTTCTCAGCAAAGATACTGGAGTGGTTTGCCATTTCCTTTTCCAACTCATTTTACAGATGAGGAAACTGAGGCAAACAGAGTTAATTGACTTGCCCAGGGTCACACAGCTAATACATGTGAGAGGCTGCATTTGAACTCATGACAAGCCTAGATGGCCTACTATATTGGACTAAATGGCCCCAAAGATCTCTTCCAGCTCCAGATCTAGAGTTCGCTTACCTTCCCCCTCCTCCCTTTTCTGTGGCAGGCAGGGCTGAGGGGCTTGGGGGTGAATGACCCAGGCTATTCAGGACTCCAGAAAGAGAAGGAAAAGGATCCCCAAGTAACTCTAGGTTCCGTGACCCAGGCTAGACCCTTCAGGGAATGTCCAAGCTCAAGGTCCCCCACTTCACAGCCCATGGTTCTGGCAGCCCTGGCAGTTCTGGGGTGAGGGCCAGAGTGCACCTAGCTTCCTTCCCTCCCTCCCTTTAGTCCTGCCCAGCCCTGGGGGCCCTGCTCTCCACTCTGGGAGCCTCTTCCCCAGAGGAAAAGCCTCATTAGAATGAGCAGAGCTGGAAATAACCAGCCCCTTTTGCCTTCCAACTCCAGAATCTCTTCCTTCTCTCTCTCTCTCCTCTCTCTCCCTCTCCCTCTCCCTCTCCCTCTCTCTCTCTCTCTCTCTCTCTCTCTCTCTCTCTCTCTCTCTCTCTCTCTCTCTCTCTCTCCCTCCCTCTCCCCTGAAGGAATTCTTCTTAACTCTCTCAGTGCTGGGAACTGGGCCCAGTTTCCCTGGACTACGCACAGTCCTCCCCTGGAGGAAGGGAGGGGGGAGGGAGGGAGGGAGGGAGCATCCACGTGGCTGGGCCTTCTGCCCGGCCATCAGAGCATCCGAGCATCTATCAACCTCCCAGCTTCTCCGGGAAGGGGAATGGGTCCCTTTAAATCAATCTTCCTCTCGAATTTACCTAATAATATGAACTAGGAGGGACAGGAAGGATTGATGGAGTTAAATCTGAAAGGCTCTAATTACTGCCTGGAGGGGGAGGGATAATAGGCCTGGATATGTGCGTGTGTGTGTGTGTGTGTGTGTGTGTGTGTGTGTGTGAGAGAGAGAGAGAGAGAGAGAGAGAGAGAGGGAGAGAAAGAGAGAGAGAGAGAGTGCAGAAAAGGAGGGGAAGATAGAAAGATAGAAATGAAGAAAGTGGGAGGAAGGAGAGGGAGGGATAGAAATGGATGATAGATAGATAGATAGATAGATAGATAGATAGATAGATAGATGATAAATAGAATGAGAGAATGAATGGAGGAGGAAGAAAGAAAAAGGAGAGAGAGAGAGAGAGAGGAGAAAGAGAGAGAGAGGAGAAAGAGGGAGAGAGGAGAAAGAGAGAGAGAGAGAAGGAGGGAAAGGGGAAGAGGCACCCACAAGCAGGAAGGGGGTGGAGAAGAGAGGGCTCAGCCAAGGCTGTGCTTGGCCTGGGTCCAGTACTCAGAGCTCCAGGCTCTTTCGGAGCTTCCTGCTTCGGGTGGGGTCAGCCCCCCTCCTTCCTCTCCCCTCCCCACCCCCCTGCTTTCAACACTGTATTGTTCACATCTGGAACCCAAAAAAACTAATAACAAAATCAGAACTCAACATGGTTTCCTTCACTAGCGGCCCAGCCAGAGCTCTGGGAGCCCCAGGAATTCCTGACCCTTGTGGGGCAGAATCCAAGGGCATGCAGGGGCTGGTGCTCTTCTGCCTCCCTCCAGCTGGCATCCAGGGGGGCAGATGTATCCCCTCCCAGCTGCCTGGAGTTTTCTGAGGGCAGTAGCAAAGACAGCAGCATCCTCTCTGCTACCTCTATGGCCACCGACCATGCCCTGGGGCAGGGGGTGGGGAAAGGGGAAGAACAGTCTAGAATTTAGACAAAGCACAGAAAGAACACTAGCTAGAGTTCATAAGATGTGGATTCAGATCCATCCTCTGACATCTGATGCCTTTGCAACCTTGGGCAAATTACTTCTCTCTCAGACTCAGTTTCCCCATTTGTAAAATGAAAGGATTGGACTAGATGATCCCCAAGGTCCCTTCCAGCTCTAGGGATGTCTATGATCTTTGCCCTCTTGAGGCTCATGGTCATGAATTAGAATCATTAAAGTGTTATGTGCAGATCTTGGAGGAAGATCAAGGAGGGCTTTCCAGAGGAGATGGTATTTGATCTAACTTCTAAGAGGCAGGTAGCACTTCAACTGGCAAAGATGGAAGAGGCTAGAAACAGCCCAAGCGAAGGCAGGACCACAGAGGGACAGATGTGGAGCTATAAGGACCCTAGTGATCGTTCTATTTCAACTCCATTTTATAGAGAAGAAGCCAGGGCCCAAAGAGGGGCAGTCACTCACCCAAGGTCACACAGGGGTGTCAGAGGCAGCGGAGTGAGGGGGCAATGTGGCTGGGGAGGGTAGTGTGCTCAAGTGAGGAGTGTGAGACAAGTTCAGCATGGGAGGATCCAGTGAGATAACATATGAAAAGTGCTTCATGAAACTTGCTGGGCGATTTCCAGAGATACACGTGACTCAACACCAAAGGGCTTGGTGGTTTCACCTCGGGAATGAAGCCTGTCCCCATGCACTCTCATGCCAGTTTAACCCTGGCTATATCTATATGTAGTTGGTTGATAGTAGAGGTGGTGGTAGTAGTAGTGGTGGTGGTGATGGTGGTAGCCGCAGCAGCAGCAGTAGTAGTAGTAGTAGTAGTAGTGATAGTGGTAGTAGTAGTAGTAGTAGTAGTGGTAGTGATAGTGGTAGTAGTAGTAGTAGTAGTAGTAGTAGTAGTGGTAGCAGTAGTGGTGGTGGTGGTAGTGGTAGTAGTAGTGGTGGTGGTAGTGGTAGTAGTAGTGGTAGTAGTAGTAGTAGTTGTGGTGGTGGTGGTGGTAGTGGTAGTAGTAGTGGTAGTAGTAGTGGTGGTGGTGGTAGTAGTAGTAGTGGTGGTGGTGGTGGTGGTGGTGGTGGTGGTAGTAGTAGGGAGTGGTAGTTGTCATCATCAACATCAGCAGCAGCAGCATGGTGCTTGTAGTTAGGGGAATAGACAAGAGAGGAAGTAACTTAGAGGTAGCTTGGAGGCTAAGTTGAAAATGGTCTTGTCATTGATTGATTATGTAAATCGAGGGAGAAGGAAGGTACAAGGTTTTCCACCTGGGACCTAAAATCAATGTCAGGGTTATGGACAAAAGGAAGGAAATCAGAAAGAGGGAAAGAGGGTTTAAAGGGAAAGGTGGTAAACTGCCTTTTAGACCCCTGAGCCTTAGAAGCCTGTGGGGCATCCAGGCAGGCACAGCGGACAAGGCTGGTGCGGAGCTCAGGAGTGAGGTAGAGGCTGGAGATGCAGGTTAGGGATTTGTTAGCAGAGAGTCGGCAGCTTAAGTCGTGGGAGTGAAAGACAAGGTTGGAAGAGAGAGGGTGTCGAGAGGGAAGAGGGTGCAGGACCCTGGGGGCTCACCCACAGTACGGGGTCAAGAAGAGGAGGAGGAACCAAAGAAAGATCAGTTAGAGGAAAGAGGAGAATCAGGAGATCAGTGACTAAAACGGATGAGAATTCATCGAGAAGAAAGAAGGTGACCCAAAGTGACAAAAACTACAAGGTTAAGAAAAACCGGACCCACTGGGGTGGGCGAATACTCCCAGAGAGCAGAAGGTGAGGGAGCTCTGCAGAAGCTCGCTCGGGGCAGGTCACTTTCCTTCTCGGGACCTCCCGCCCTGCTGGTCGTCACTCCTCAGGCTACGGAGGAATGAATGAGTAAGCAAGTGAAGGGATGGTAAACGTGCCTTATTCAGCACTTTTCATGTGCCGAGCACTAGATAGGAGCACAGAAAACAGCACAGTCCCCAACCCTAAGGAAGGAGCCTTTGTTATTTGGGCCTGTGATTGACCCTATCCCTTCACTTCATTCATACCGAAGATGCCATAAGGAGCGATTGGGGGGCCGTACAGCCCAGCTCTGGAGCCAGGACAGACTGGTAAAGGAGGAAAGCCACTGAGGAAGAATCAGTGTCCTGGACTGAAGCCCCTCTGACTTTGACTGGACTCTGGAGGCAGGAGCCAAAGTGCCCAGTTCAAAGAAGAGGCAAACTTGAGATGCCAGGGGGGATCCAGGTGAGGATGTCCAGGAGGTGATACAGGACTGGGGGCGGGGGTAAGAGACAGAGAGAGACAGAGGCAAAGACAGAAAGAGATACAGAAACAGAGAGAGAAGAGAGAAGGGGGAGACAAACAAGAGA
>JAQQSV010016324.1:0-11870 GCA_028646515.1 Pseudochirops corinnae | reverse complement strand
GAGATCCATCCTGCCCTACCGAAAATTCAGAGGGGTGAGGGGGGAAGACATAGGAGAGAGTCAATTGGGGGAGGGGGTATGCACTGGGATGGCTGTTTTGGGATGGTCGGTGGGGGAAAGATGGGGAGAAAATTTGTAACTCAAAATCTCGTGGAAATGAATGATGTAAACTAAAATAATAAAAATTAAATAAATAAATGAATGAATGAATAAATGAAAAAGTATTTATTTATCACCTACTATGGGCTAGATAGGGCAACTAGATGGGGCTGTGGATAGAGTCTTGGGCCTAGACATCATTGTGAGTTCAAACCTAGCCTCAGCTACTTACTAGCTGTGTGACACTGGGCAAGTCTCTTTACTGTGTTTGCCTCAATTTCCCTATCTGTAAAATAAGCTGGAGAAGGAAATGGAAAACCACGCTAATATTTTTTTTACAAAGAAAACTGGATAAAAGTTTACAAAAAGTCAGACACAACTAAACACCAACAATGTAGATATGGGGAGGGGTAAAAATAAAAAAGTGAAGCAACTCTTGCTCTCAAAGAGCTTTCATTTCTCTCCTAACTTTTCTTTTGACTTGTACTTCTGCACCATGCCTCATCTGAACTTTCACTCTGGCACATCTATCATTGCCCTTGCAGAATTCTGAAACTGAAATATTCCTCTGCGTCTTTGTTATGTGGCCTCTTTCTCCATATAAAGGGGAAGCCCAGAATCAATACCTCTCATCCCCTTTCAGATTTTCCCAGCTTCACCAAGCCTCTTTTTTCATTTTACCATTCTTTCCAAATTTCTTATGTGAAAATTTTCTTTTCCCACTGAATTATAAGGCCCTTAAGGGCAGGCACTTTTCTTCTTTTTGCTTGTACCCATGTCACTAATGCTATTAAATATTTAATGAATTATGTTGCCTTGCCTTTTTGCCTAATAAGTGGAGACAAGACATACAAGGCAGTAGTGGTCAGATAATGGAATTTTGGTCTGGGGAGACACAAAGATTATGAGCAGTATCATAGAGTAGTCAATTTCATAACCTTTGTAGTAGCAAAAATTATATAGATTTAGTGACTATTTTCAGAACAAGAGATAGAAACCCCTTGTCAACTCAATGAACATTTATTAAGTGTCTACTATGTGCTAGATAATGGGCTAAGTTCTAGGGATAAACAAAAAAGTAAAACAAACCAACAATACAAAGCAGTCCTTGCTCTCAAACTGCTAATCGTTCAGTGGAAAGACAGCAATCAGATAGCTATGTAAAAACAAGATATAGCTAAATTTGAGATACTCAACAGATTTGCCTTATTTCCAGTTTTTCTTGAGATTACAGAATACTGACCTTTGTGGCAGATGATTCCTACTAGTTGATTCAGAAAGAAAGAAAGAAAGAAAGAAAGAAAGAAAGAAAGAAAGAAAGAAAGAAAGAAAGAAAGAAAGAAAAGAAGGAAGGAAAGAAGGGAGGAAGGAAGGAAGGAAGGAAGGAAGGAAGGAAGGAAGGAAGGAAGGAAGGAAGGAAGGCAAGAAGGAAGGCAGGAAGGCAAGAAGGAAGGCAGGAAGGATAAAAAAAATGTTCTCACGTAGATTCTAGACATTGAACACCTCCTATATGATTCCTTAATGAACTAAATCATGTAAACGAGGAAGGAATTGCTGAATATTTTTCACATAGGTAAAGGGAAATTTTCATCTTTAGAGATTCATTTATTTTTTAAAGCTTTATCCCAGGGTGAGGTAGTAGGAGAGAGGGACTGTACACAGAAGAGCTGATTGGGGCATAGAGTCAGGCTGGTTACACATTGCCTAGAATGTACTTGTTACAGTTCACCATTTCCTTAGTCTAAGTCATAAGGACAAATTTCTTTGACCTGGCTTTTTTTTTTTTCCTCCACGATACTTTATTCAGATAAACTTGCCAGTAGAGTAGGAATCTGCTCTTAAATCACACAATGAAACATAAAAGGAAACCATTGACATATTCGTTTCCCTTTGATCCTTTCTGGGGAAGAGAACAATGATCATATATCTTCAAAAGGCCATTTCTAGTTTCCTTCTTTTGTCATCCGACATGTGCCAATTTTGGTCCTCTCCTTTCTGACGTGCTACTCTGGAATGGCCCTAATCTGATGCCAATACTTCCAGTATCCCCATGCTGTCATTTACTTTATGTTTATGCTCCTTCCAGGCTAGGCCCAACAGAAAGCATAACATTCTTCTCCCACATGGATGCCTTCTCCCAGCCTCCCTATTTTCAGCCCCCTTTTGTATCTTGTCTTCCTCTATTAGTATGTAAGCTCCTTGAGGTCAGGTGTCACCTTACTTTTTGTTTGTGTTTATATCTCCAATGCTTAGCATAGTGCCTGCTGCATAGTATAAATGTGTTACTGATCTGCAGAGAATTCTTACAAAGGCAGAGTCTTAGTTCTTGTAGTTAGTTTTAGTTTGTTTTGAGATTCTCCCAGCCAGAATCAGTTCCAAAAAGCTCCAATCAAGGGCAGTGATATGGTAGTGCAATTCTTAGTGTTCTAGATGCCACAGAAGGATTTTTTTAATTCCTTCTTGGGGAAATAGAGCTAAGGAAGTTAAGATAGAGATAGGGACTGGGCCAAGATTCTTTGATACAAAGAATTCCAACGTCAGAAAACTCCCATTGCCAATACAGGGCAGCAAATCTCTTCTATTTCTATTCTTATAGATTTGCCTGTAGTGTTGAGAAATTAAGGTACCTGTTAAGGTCACAAAGTCAATAAGGGAAAGGGGCAGGATTTAAACCCATAAACCTGTGAAAAATATGTTCTTGAATTCACAAGAAATGAAGTTATTTCTAAGAAAAGATGAAGAGAGATGAGGCTGATGAAACGGATAGAATTGTAGGGAGAAACTTGAGTCCAAATCCCAGATAACCTTGAACAAATCACTTTGACTCCCGGAGCCTCAGTTTCCTCATTTGTAAAATAAAGTCTTATTAGATGAATTTAAAGTCTCCATCCACTTCCAAATCCATAATTATGTTATGCTATAACTCCAATCTGCTAGATCAATATCAAATCTTCTTCAAATTCCATTATCTTTTTCTATAACCCATCTATTCATTATCACAACTCAATGGCAGTCCTTAGTAGCCTTTCTCCATTCTTCACAACCTCCCCCTACCATGTTCATTTTAAACGAATTCTGATTGTGTAAAACTATTAGAGTATGTGTGTGGGGTGGTAAAACTGTGCCACTAGATCCCCCTAATTCCCTTGCCCTCGAGCTCTCTAATTTCTTCATATTGGTTTAGCTCTGAACACACAAACAATATTATACAGAATTATACTTCCTTACAAAAACTTCCATTATGTCTTTTGATCAATTCATTTGTTCAATAAACATATTTTATGGAGATGTCATTTATATGCCATTGTTCTAACCTGGGGAAACAAAGATAATGCCTGCCATCAAAATGTTTGCATTCTACTTGGAGTATATAACATTTAAGCAGGGAGAGAGCAATAACAACTACTAAACAGTGAGTCAGGTCGAGAAATTTACCTACCAATAAGATCAGCTCCTTTTCTACAATTTACATTCTTAAAGATTGCCTAAGATAATAAAAGATTAAGCAACTTGACAATGGTCACATTATGCCTGCTAGAGACAAGATTTGAACCCAGATTTTGGGAGTTGAGGCCAGCTTACTCTGCCTCTATACAAAATAGATTCAAAATGAACACAAGATGTTGAAGGAAACTAAATTTGCCTTCAATACTGGTGATAATATCATTTCACTAAAAGAATAAAAACTATTCCAAGTTACAATTATTAACAAGTTGTCATTTTATGAGTGTGTATAATACTTGTAGAAATATTCCCCTCTAAAACCAGAGAACAGGTTTGAGTTCAGATTTTTTCAAATAAAAAAATGAATAATTCTACTTTCTTCTTTTTAACTACATGGAAGGAGATTCATAGGAAATAAATTTATGTGTATTTACATATATATAGAAACATATATACATGCATATATGTAGTATTATATATACCAACATGAGCAAAACAAATATACTACTTATGTATAATAACCACATGTGAATAATTAGCTAACCACTAGACAGTTTTTGGCATAGTTCTCCAAAACAAAGAACTGACTAAAAGAATAAAGAACAAGTTAGTGTGTGTTTTAACAAAAGGAATGGAAAGCATGGTCCTATCAAAACTTAACAAAAAAATTGAAGAAGATCACTATGGTGAATAAATTAAGAAGTAGCCCTAGTAACAGCATACTGATGAATGCTCAACATCAAATTTCTTAAGAAGTTAGCTAAATCTCTCTTAGTAACGAACCAGCTTTTATTACCATGCTTTGGGTCTTTGACTTGGTAAAGGAGTGTCTTTTCAAATGATGCACACCCAGAGTACCCAGGTGAAATGGAGAATCCAAACTCTCTCTGAAACAAGCATTTGCTATAAAGTTATTAATTTATAGGGCACAATGACAGGAAGAGGTGCTATTTGGTCTAAATGCAATTTAGAGGTAGATAGACAGCACAGTGAAGAGAATATTGGACCTGGACTTAGGAGATGAAGTGACTGACTCAAAGTCATGTTCCAACCAAACTGACTTTCTTGCTGATTCTCTTCTCAAGAAATCCCATTTCTTTTCTGTGTCCCTTTGCACAAAGTCTCCCACATGTCTGAAATACTCTGCTTTCTTATCTCTACCTCTGGGCAGTCATAACTCCCTTCAAGGATCATTTCATATGCCAATTCCTTCAAAAAACCCTTTTCTGATTCTCCTATCTGTTAGTGCCTTTGTGTATCCCTCCCCACCAATACAGCCACCACCAAGTTATATCAATGAAAGTGCTATATGCCCCCAATAGAGTATAATAGCTCCTCAAAGGAAATGATTGTCTCACTTTTGAATTTGCATGCTGAGTACCTAGTATAGTGCCTGGGTCATGGTAGATATTTAAAATATGCTTCTCAATTGATTTGTTGATCAGGAATATAGCATTTCAGAACTCCAGAAATCAAACACAAAAATTTTTAAAATGTTTGAACTTCCAAATACGTGCACGTATATAAATAGACATAATAGTCAAAGAGAATATAGTATTAAGAGAAATTCTAGAAAATGTTTTACAAATTCTTATCACTATAAGTTTGATCAACTGATGATTTATTTGCCCTGAATGAAAACTTAAAATCCTTTACTATGGCATAATGGGACTTCTTGGGAGTTTATCTACTATATGAATATTATTAAAAGCACTTTTCACACAAATATAGATCTAAAGAATCAGAGAAATAGTAATTGTTCATAGCTAAGCCAAGCCAATATAACAAAAATGATTTAAAATACCTAAATTAATTTATTTATTCAGTATCATACCAATTAATTATTTTATACATCTAGAAAAAATAACAAAATCCATATGGAAGAACAAGTGGTACAGAATATGAAAAAGTGAAGGAAAGTAACCTAACCATACCATATCTTAAACTATAATATAAAGTGGTAATTATCATAACAATTCAGTACAGAATGAGAAAAAACAGTAATTAATCAGTGTTATAAAATACACAATATATAGAAGTAAATGACCACAGTAACCAAGTGTTTAATAAACCAAAAGATCCAAGTTATTATGAGAAGAATTCACTATTAAACAAAACAAAACAAAATGCTGGAAAAATGGGAAAGCAGTTCGGCAGAAACTAGGGATAGACCAAAATTTCATACTATATTCCAAGATAAGTGCAAAATGGGTACATTATTTAGAAATAAAGGGTGATATTATAAACAAATTGTCCCATTCTAAAGGTCATCTATATAGCAAGAATCTATAGAGTATGAATTCACTCAAACATGGAAAAAAGTTCCTGTTGGATCTATGGATAAAGAAAGACTTTTTTTTTTGACCAAACAAGAAATAGAATCACAGGAAGCAAAATGCATAATTTTGATTACATTAAATTAAAAAGATTTTGCAGAAACAAAACCAATGCAGCCAACCCTAGAAATAAAATAGGTAACTGGGTGAAAAATCTATAGCAAATATCTCTGATAAAGGTCTCATTTCTCAAATTTATAGAGAATTGAGCCAAATTTGTAAAAAATAAACAAAACAAAAAAAACATAAGAGTGATTCTCCAAGTGAAGATGGGCAAAGATATGAGCTATTTTCAGAAGAAGAAATAAAAGTTATTGATAATCATATAAAAATGCTCTAAATAACCAATAATTAGAGAAATAGAAATTTAAATAACTTGGAGGTACCACCTCAAAATAAACAGATTGGCTAACATGATTAACAAGGAAAATGACAAATACTGGAGGGGATGTGGGAAAATAGGTGTACTAATGCACTGTTATGAACTAGCCCAACCTTTCTTTTTCTTTCTTGTTTTTAGTTTCAAAAAGCTTTTATTTGTCACTCTCCTAAAGGCAAAATATCAGAAAACAATCCATTGCAAAAATAATGTTTTATAGTAAAGAAATAGTATCTTCATTCCTTCCTTTCCTTCAGCATACATGCTTTCTTTCATCTTTATGAACATTTAGAGCAGTTTTCCATGTCTAGGTATGTGACTTGTTTAAAAAGTTTTCACCCATAGAAGAAAATTTGTAACTCAAAATTTCATGGAAATGAATGATGTAAACTAAAATAAAATAAAAAATCAAATAAAAAAAAGGCACCCATAATTACAGCCCTCCACCATTCTCTACACCACTAGCAAGCATTGTGCAGCTTCTCTGTAATCTCAACCACATACTTGTAACATAATTAGAAAGCTCTTCTGCCCAATCTATCAAAATATTTTAAGGTTGTATTCTGCTTCCCTTTATCAGCTGGAAAGAGAAGAATCTCCAAGTTTTCCTGTGGTTAGAACACTCAACATTTTAGAAAAAAACCACATTCTGAAATACCTAAAATTATTTCAAGTTATTGGTCATAAATTTAGGAAGGTGAAGCTGAAATCCAGACATGTTAAATTGTTTCCTCCCTCAAATGGATATTTAGAAAAACATGACTTGTCATTAGGTCAGTTAAAGATGTCCTATTCCTGAAATGTTCCTAAGTACTCCCTTTCCTAAATACCAATCATAATAGGTGGCTGATGACAGAGCTTGCAACAGGTCTCACAAAGATTTAAAGTCTCAAACAGTGTCATCCCAGAGATAGCCAACAGAGAGACAAGAAAGTTCAATGACCCAAGTGAAATTCGAGTAAAGGCACAAAGAGAGGAAGCAGGGGTGACTTTTAGTGCCATTTTCATTTAACAAATCATTAGTAGAGCAGCCAAAGACTCCTGACTTTTATCACCCCAGGATGTTTAAATAAATTACTGTAGGAAGACATGATTGGCAGACTGGTATCCTTTCTGGCAGAGATTTTCAAAGGAGGCCCAGCCAGACCCCAGCATGGTCTTGCTGGAGTAACCTATGGCTGAGGGGTGTACCGTAAGTATGTCTTGCCTGAAGGGAGCTCTTTGGTGAAGACACCTTTAGGAAACAATTTTTTGGCCTCCTCTTCAGAGATAGTTGGAACAACCATGACATTATCCCCACATTTCCAGTCAACAAGAGTAGCAACCTTCTTGTATGCTGTCAATTGAAGGGAATCAATCACTCTGAGGATCTCATCAAAGTTCCTGCCAGGAGTTGCTGGGTAGAGGATAGCCAGCTTCAACTTCTTATCTGGGCCAAAAATAAATACCACACAAGCTGTCAGAGGCATGTCCTGCCTATCCCGTTCATCTGGGTCTAACAGGGCCAACTTGATGGCAAGATCTCGTTTGTGATCATCAATGATGGGCTCTTCTCCGTTGTATGCATTGATATCCTTACTCCAGGAAAGATGACCTTGTTAGAGTCAATAGAAAGGATGATCATCTTAACATTCTGTTTTGCAAATTCTGGGGCCAGCTTTGCAGCATGGCCCAGTTCTGTTGTGCACACTGGAGTAAAATCCCGAGGATAGGAGAAAAGAATGCCCCATGAGTCTCTGAGGAAGTCGTGGAAATGGATGCGGCCAATCATGGTGTCTGCCTCGAAGTTGGGGGCCTTGTTTCAGAGCATCAGACCTCCAGGCCTGGAGGTAGGAGGAGCAGGAAAATCCACAGCCAATGTGGGTGCTTGTTCATGCCAGGCTGCTGCTCTCAAGGCTACAGGTAAAAAAAATCTAGCCCAACCTTTCTGAAGAACAGTTTGGAATTATGCCCAAAGGAATATAAAACTTTGTATGCCCTTTGACCCAAAAATATCACTTTTGGGTTTATACCCCAAAGAGATCCAAGTAAAAGGATATGTGTGCGTGTGTGTGTGTACACATATGTATATACGTATGTATATATACATACATGGACAAAAATATTTAGGGCACCTCTTTTTGTGGTAACAAAGAATTGGAAACTGAGGGGATGTTCATCAGCTGGAGGATGACTGTCCAAACTGTAGTATGTGATTATGATAGATTGCCATTGTGCTATAAAAAATGACAAAGTGAATGTTTTTTTTTCAGAAAAAGCCTTAGAAGACTTACATGAGCTGACCCAAAGTGAAGTAGACAGAACTAGGGGAACAATGTAAAAAATAACAGCAATATTGCATCTATGACCAATTATTAAAAACATAGCTATTCTGATCAATACAATGACCTATGACAATTCCAGAAGATTCAAAATGAAAAGTGATGTACATCTCCACAGGGAGACAACTGATGAACTCTGAATATAGATTAAAGCATACAATCTTTTGCTGTCTTTACTTTTCTTGCTTTTTTTCCCCTTTCATAAAAAGATTAATATAGAAATGTGTTTTTCATGACATCATATACATAATCAGTATCATATTTATTAATTTCTAAGTGAGGAAGGGGAGCCAGGAGAAAGGAAGAAAATGCAGAACTGAAAATTTTAAAAAAATAAAAGCATAGTGAGGGTAATTTGTGTTGTTATTGGTGATTTCTTATGAAAGAATTTTAAAATCTTAAGATTTTCTTTTTGCATTCCTTAAAATTATACATATATGCATGCATAAAAACACATATACACACAGTCCTCAGTTTTCTCTCCAACCCTAGCAGTTCTAAAATCTATAGCTTCTTAATAGCTAAAGTAGTTTGTAGTTAGATTTTCTAATACAAGACATTAGATACACCCAGAAGCTAATTCTAGGCTTAAGGCTACTCTAAGATATATGACATCCCCTCTTTTTCTTTACAGAAAGCCAACAAAATTATCTCTTTTCATTTTTATCTCCAGAGATGGATGGTATTGGGCAGAATTACAGAACAGATAGATCACTAGACTTGGAACTAGACCTAAGATCAGATCCCACCTTTAACTCTTACAATGTGGCCCTAGGCAAGTCATTAGCATCTCTCAGGTTCAGTTTCTTTAACTAGACAATGAGAGTAATATTAATAATACTCTAGCACTTACTCCACAGAACTATTGTGATGATCAAATGAGGAAACTATATATGCAGATTACATATATATGCAGATATATAAAGATATATATGTTTTAATATTATATTATACATATATGAATTTAAGACTAATTGAATCCACATATCATTATATGTGTGCATGTATATATAAAATATGTATGTATTCATGCATATAGTCACACATGAAGTAATAAGAACTGCCATTTAAATAGCATTATATAGGGTATAAATCTATATACTTACTTATATGTGTATAGAGGGTCATATGAATATCAGTTGATCTTGTTAGCCCACTACAGGACAAATCAAGCTATCAAATGAAAGAATGGGGGCATACTTGTATTTTATTGATATTTTTGACACCTCTTGTACATTTTAATGTGTACACATTCTCTCTTCCCTTTATAAATTAGACCATATTACCATAAAGACAGAGAGCTAGAAGTTGCCCCATTATAAGGGTGATCTATATAGCAGGAATCTATAGATTATGAATTCACTCAACAACAGGGATTCTCAATCTTTTGTGTATATCATAGGAACTTTCAGCATTCTGGTGAAGTCTAGGGACTCCTACTCAGAATAATGTTAAATTCATAAAAATAAAATATGTAGAATTATCAAGGAAATAAATTTTATTGAAATAGTTATGAGAATATTCTTAGTGATAACATAGTTTATGAATGCTGTGAGTGACCCTTGTTGAGAATCCTTGCTGTACAATAGCCCTGGCATGTGTTTGTTGTTGTTGTCGTTGTTGTTGTTGTTGTTGTTTTTAAAGCCTTTGATTGAACATGTCCACAGATAGGATCCTATTAAGCCAATAAGTCAACGCATTTTTGTGTTGAAAAGCTTTCATTGTTACCAATGTCCTTTTATCCACCCTGTCTGATTGCCTTATATTGCACTGAAATTTGACTCCTTCTTGTAAGTAATGCTCACTATTCCCAGTTTTGCCCTCTGGAGCTACACAGATTAACTTTAATCCCTATTCTGCAGGAGAGGCTTTTAACTACTTGAAGATAGCTATCTGATGCCCACTGTATTGAATCTTCTCTTCACAAGGTTAAACATCCCTAAATACCTGCAACTGTTCCTGACATGAATTGATTTCAAGTCTCCACATCAACCTATCTACCCACCTCTGGATTAAGTCCAGTTTCTTAGGGTGCCTCTTAAAATGTAATGTTCAGCCCAGTACTCCAAATGAAATCTGAACAGGACAGAATATGAGAGGACTTTTCCCCTACTTGCTAAGGATACATTTTTTCTTTTTTCCCAAAAATTTATTTATTTATTTTTATTTTTCAACATTTATTTCCACAAGATTTTGAGTTACAAATTTTCTCCCCACCTTTTCCCTACTTCCCACTACAAGGTAGTGGGACTACTGAATTCCCCTTCCCCCAATCCGTTCTCCCTTATAGTCTCCAGCATTCTCCCCTAACTTTCTAATAGGGCAAGACTGATTTCTACACCCCAGGGCCTGCATATCTTATTTCCCAGTTGCATGTAAAAGAAACAATTTTTTTTAACATTTGTTTTTAAAACTTTGATTTCCATATTCTTTCCCTTCTTCCCTCCTCACTCACCCTCACTGAGAAGACAAGCAATTCAATTTAGGTTGTACAAGTGTAGTTATGCAAAATGTTTCCATAGCAGTTATATCGTGAAAGACGAACTATATTTCTCTCCACCCTATCCCACCCTTCACTTATTCAATTCTCTACTTTGACCCTGTCCCTTTTCAAAAGTGTTTGCTTCTAACTACCCTTTCCCCCAATCTGCCCTTCCTTCTATCATCCCCATTCTTATTGCCTTTCCCCCTACTTTCCTGCAGAGCAAGATACCCAATTGAGTGTATATGTTATTCCTTTCTTAATAAGCCAAATTCAATGAATAAGGTTAACCCATTCCTTTTACTTTCCTGCTCTTCCCCTCCTTTGTAACAGTTTTCTCTTAACCTCTTTTACAGGAGATAATTTACCCTATTCTATCTCTCCCTTTCTCCTTCTCCCAATATATTCTTCTCTCAACTTTTGATTTTACTTTTTAGATATCCATTCCAATTCAACTGATCCTGTGCCCTCTGTCTATGTATACATGTACACACATATACACACACTCACATATGTAGTTATACACACATATACCCCCTACACATACATATATGTATGTATATAGATATAGAAATAGAAATAGATGTAAATGTAGATAGAGATAGAGATAGAGATAGAGACAGAGACAGAGATAGAGACAGAGATAGAGATAGAGATAGAGATAGAGATAGAGATAGAGATAGAGATAGAGATAGAGATGGATAGATATAGATGATTTAGGTATAGATTCAGATTCCCTTTAGCAATCCTCATACTGAGAAAAGTCTCATGAGTTACAATTAACATTTCTTCCATGTAGGAATATAAAT
>JAQQSV010016323.1:0-11870 GCA_028646515.1 Pseudochirops corinnae | reverse complement strand
ACGTTGGCATGTAAATAGTTCAACTTTGATAAGTTCCTTATGATTTCTTTTCCATGTTTACCTTCTCATGTTTCTTGTATTTGAGTGTCAAATTTTCTTTTCAGTTCTGGTTTTTTCAGCAAGAATGTTTGAAAGTCCTCCACCTCACTGAATAACCATATTTTCCCCTGCAACATTATTCGCAATTTTGCTGGGTAGGTGATTCTTGGTTTTAATCCTAGCTCCCTTGATCTCTGGAATATCATATTCTAGGCCCTTCAATCCCTTAATGTAGAAGCTGCTAGATCCTAGGTTATCCTAATTGTATTTCCACAGTATTCAAATTGTTTCTTCTTGGCAGCTTGTAATACTTTCTCCTTGATCTGGAGACTCTGGAACCTGGCTATAACATTCCTAAGAGTTTTCTTTTTGGGATCTGTTTCAAGAGGTGATTGATAAATTCTTTCAAGTTCTATTTTGCCTTCTGTTTCTAAAATATCAGGGTAATTTTCCTTGAGAATTTCTTGAAGGATGATTTCTAGCTTCTTTTTTTAATAATGGCTTTCCAGTAGTCCAATAATTTTTAAATTGTCTCTCCTGGATCTATTTTCCAGGTCAGTGGTTTTTTCAAGGAGATATTTCACATTGCCTTCTACTTTTTCATTTGTTTGGATCTATTTAATGGTATCTTGATTTCTCATAAAGTCATTTGCTTCCATTTGCTTGAATCTAATTCTGAAAGAATTATCTTCTTCAGTGAGCTTTTGAGATTGTTTTTTCCATCTGGCAAATTCGGCTTTTTAAAACATTCTTCTCCTCATTGGCTTTTTGGGCCTCCTTTGCCATTTGAGTTAATCTATTTTTTAAGGTGTTATTTTCTTCAGTCAGCTTGTTGACTCTCTTTTCATGATTTTCTTGCATCATTCTTATTTCTCTTCCCAATTTTTCCTCCACTTCTATTATTTGGTTTTCAAAATCCTTCTTAAACTCCTCTATGGCCTTTAAGAAGTTTACATTTTATTTGGTGCCAGAGTTCTGACTTTGTTGTCTTCCTCTTGTTCCATGCTTTGATCCTTTTTGTCCCCAAAAAGGAATCTAAAGTTGGATTGCTGTTCTTGCTTTTCTTCCTTTGCCTACTCATGTGGCCAGTCAATTACTTGACTTTTGGGCTCAGTAGAACTCCGCTTTCAGAAGGGAGAGTTTTGTCCCAAATTGCTTGGATTCCCACAGCTGCCAGAGGTATTAGGGAGCCGCCATCTCTGCAGCCCCCACCAGCTTTGCCTCACTGCTCACATGCCTCAGGACCACCACCCAAGACCATGATCCCAATCCAGGAGGGTTAAGGCAAGAGCACTTAGCCTCTGAATGATCACTTGGCCCCTCTGTAATCTGCAGGCCAGAACTCTGAAGCAACTGTATGAAGGCAGCTGCAGGGCCTTCACATTGCTCTTTGCCCTGTGGGCAGCCAGCCAGACCCACTCCTTTCCCCCAAATTTATCTGAGTTCCACCGACCTTTCACTTTCTCCTTGTTTCTTATGGGTTGATAATTCTGGAAACTGCCACAACTGCTGGTGATCTTCTCTCCTGAAAGCTCCAGCTGCAGCTTGTCCTGGCCTCCCCGGGGCCAAACTGCAGTTTCAGCCTATGCTGGTTTTGGCTCCCAGTGTGCTATGATGAACCCTTCCTTTCCACCTGCTGGGCTGCCTTCAGCAGGAGCCTTGTTCTTCTGTCATTTTGTAGGTTCTGGAACTCTAACAGTTCTCAGCCTGTGGGTTATGTTCAATTTAAATACATCCTACATATCAGATATTTACATTACAATTCATAACAGTAGCAAAATTACAATTATGAAGTAGCAACAAAATAATTTTATGGTTGGGGGTCACCACAACATGAAGAACTGTATTAAAGGGTGGCAGCATTAGGAAGGTTGAGAACCACTGGTTTAGAATCATATTTTATAGGTTTGTGAGGTGGTTATTGGGGAAGCTCCCGGAGATCTCCTTCTTCTATGCTGGCATCTTGACTCCTCCCTCTTACTTGATTTTCAAAATCCTTTTTGAGCTCCTCCATGGCCTGTAACCAGTTTATATTTTTCTTGGAAGCTTTTGGTGCAAGAGTTCTGACTGTGTTGTCTTCCTCCCATTTCATGCTTGGATCCTTTTTGTCCCTAAAAAAGGAATCTAAAGTTGGATGGCTGTGCTCTCTTTGCTTCCTTAGCTTGCTCAGGTTGCCAATCAATTACTTGACTTTTGAGCTCTTTGTCACAGTAGAATTCTGCTTTCAGAAAGGAGAGCTTTGTCCCAAATTGCTGGGGTTTTTGAAGCTGCAGGAGCTGTTAGGAGGGCACCATCTCTATAGCCCCCACCAGTTTTGGATCACTGGCTACATACCTCAGGACCACCACCCAAGATCGTTATCCAGATCCAGGCAGGTTAAGGCAAGAGCACTTAGGCTCTGAATGGTCTCTTGGCCCTTCTAGGATTTGTAGGCCAGGAGCTCTAAGGCAGCCATGTGGATGCAGCTGTACAGCCAGGCCACTGGTTCCTTGGCTTATCATTCTGGGGGCAGAGTCCGGACCACTCTGTCCTCCTAGATCCAGCAGAGTGCCACTGACCTTTTACTTTGTCTTTGGCACTTATAGGTTGATAATTCTGGAAACTACCACAGCTGCTGGTAATCCACTGTCCCAAATGCTTCAGCCATGGCTGGTCTGGGCTGACCTGGAGCTAAAACCACAGGCTTACACGGCACTGGGCTCTTCTCCCAGCACACTGCTATGAACCTTTCCTGTCCACCTGTTGGGCTGCCTTCAGCAGGAGATTTATTTCTCTCTGTCGCTTTGTAGGTTCTGTAGCTCTAAAATTTGTTTAGGATGATATTTTATAGGTATTTGAGGTGGTTATGGGGGGACCCCACAGAATTATCCTGCTTCTATGCCACCATCTCAACTTTACCCTACAATTTATTTTTTTAACATGGTAGATAAACTGACTCTACGATTCCATTTCTTTTAAAAAATATATTAACAGTA
Source organism: Pseudochirops corinnae (assembly GCA_028646515.1). Taxonomy (NCBI): domain Eukaryota; kingdom Metazoa; phylum Chordata; class Mammalia; order Diprotodontia; family Pseudocheiridae; genus Pseudochirops; species Pseudochirops corinnae. The sequence goes on along the minus strand of JAQQSV010016323.1, from coordinate 8,856 downwards.
GTCTTAGTCTCTGTAGGAAAGTCCATAGAAACTAGTGCCTCATCATTCTAAAAACGGAAAGTAGATTCTCTTTTTTATTATTCATATTACTCTTCAAAGTATCTCTCTATATAATCATGGGGGACATGTAATGGGAACTCATAGTCTCGATGCCAATGCTGTTCAACAAGTAAGCGACAATCTCTTTTTCTCTGACCTGGGCTGCATGGCATTAGGCAGTCTGATGACCCTCTACTCTTCTGGTTTCACCATATTTTTGACATAATTAGTTCAGATGTGCAATCAGCCTTAGCTCTGCCAAAACTGCCACACACATAAATTATCCAGTAGCTTTCCAAAATCAGGGAATATATGCATGTGCCTTGATGTCCAGCATTCTCTTCTTGGGTAGCTTCTCTTTAGCTTTCGGCTGTTCTTTCTAGTTATGTTTCCTGGGCCAGACTGACACAATGTGATCATTCTTTTATAAGATACTGATTCAGATCTTGGAAGACCATCACTGTGCCTTACCTTATTCTTTCATTTTCTAGTATAAGCATCTCAGATTAAGTAGAATTATCTTTGAATTTCAGGGCATCTGTCACATTAAGTATACATAATCAATTTTCTCCCTAATCTATGCCTTTCATTTCAGTGGTCTATTTATTAAATCTACAGAGAGCAAGGCAAATAAATGCTTACTAACCCTCATCTATTCCATTCCTAAATGTCCCCTCATGCTTACAATTTAAGATGTGATCTACAAAGTTTGTCTTTTGTGGTAATGTTAGAGTACATCTCAAAATCAGAAAAACAGATTCAAATCTGCCCTTTAGACACATACTATGTGATCTTGGGCAATTCATACAACCTTTGCTTGCCACATATTATGCTCCAACAGTATAATCAGCTAACTCACATGGCAGCTGCTACTCTACATTAGTAGGTGGAGTTTCCTCACTGTGGGCCTCTCCAATTTGATACAAGGATTAAAGTTTATATCATCAAGAATTATTCATCTTCTTAGATAAAATTTTCTAAACCAGTTGGTCACATTAAAGAAATGATTCACTTCCAATTTTTAGCTTTTTTGTTATTGTATAGATAGACTTCCCTTCTTCTTGTAGAATTGTAGTTCTTTACCCAAAAGAATATCTTAAAAATGATATCAGAAAAATGATCTACAAAGACATTGACATATTAAATAATTGCAATGAATAATTTTTTTAAAAAAATAATTTGACAGCAATACATGTAAAGTCTTACACTTGCTCTGCCTTCCAAAATAAAGGAAAAGCATGGTGGGGCCATCAATCAATCAATCAGTCAAACATTTATTAAGTACTTGATGTGTGCACATAGAGCTAGATATGACTAACAGCAATAAAATATGTAGGGCACTGTGCTAAATGCTGGGGATACAAAAAGAGGCAAAGAACAGTCTCTATGTGAAATAAGGCCATAATCTTATGGCAGAGACAAAAAGAAAGGAAATACATGCAAATAAGTTATATACAAGGTAAATGGGGGAAATAGGAAAGAACAATGGCAAAGTATTAGATTGAAGAGGGATTGGAAAAACTTTCCGTAGAAGTTGGGATTTTAGTTGAGACTTAAAGAAAGTCAGGGAATCTACTAGGTGGAGATGAAGGGGAAGAGTATTCCAGGCACAGAGAAAGAGGAGATGCCTGGAGCTGAAAAATGGATTGTCTTGTTAGAGGAACAGCAAGAAGGCCAGTGTCACTGGATCAAAGAACATGTGATGGGGGGTGGGGGGGGGGAAGGATAAAATGCCTGGAATGTTAGCAAGGGGCTTTGTTATTAAGAGCTTTGAATTTCAAACAATGAATCCTGTATATGATCAACCAGGCAATAGGGAGGGACTGGAATTTGTTGAGTAGAGGGAATGATATGTCCTGATGTGTGCTTTGGAAAAATCACTTGAATTGCTTAATAGAAGGTGGATTACAATTACAGACACAAGGTATGTGTGACAACCGACTTCGATAGACTGGACTCTTCTCAGCAATGTGGGGTTATGAGACAGCTCCAAAAAGACTCATGATGGAGAAAGATGTCTACATTCAGAGAAAGAACTAGAAAGAACAGAGTTTGAAAGCAGATTGGACCAAACTACCTGCTCTTGTTCTTTTTCTGGTTTGGTTTTATTTCCTCTTTCCCATTGTTCATTCTATCTGTTACAATCCTTCTTTATAACCTGTCTAATGTCTAATGTGAAAGTGTTTGCAGGTCCTATACTTGATTGCATGATGCCATGGTGGGGGGAGGAGAGGGAAGGGGAGAAAATTTGAAACTCAAGGGATTGTAGAACTGAATCTTCTAAACTAAAAATAAACAAAAAATAATAAAGACAATTTTTAAAAAAATGTGGATTAGAGTGAAGGGAAGCTTGATGCAGGCAGATCACCATGAGAATAGTGCAAATGGTCCAGGTGGGATGTGACAAGGGCTTGCACCAGAATGAAGAAATAGAGTAAATATTGTTTTCAAAATGGAGTTGGTTGAGTGTGAGAGTCAAGAAAACCAATCTAATGAACACTGGCTCCATCTTGTGCTGCCACATATATTATTCTTCATCTTGTTTTTCCTTTTTTCTGCAAATAATTAATGGGAAAATAGATGGTATAAGCCATATATTTATCATTTCATAAAATGAAGGTGGATACAATTAATCAACATATCCCAGTTCGGGGAAAGGAAAGACCTCCAAATCCACTTGCTCTTTCCCAACTTGATTGAAACTGAGCCTTCTCCCCCTTACTACCTTGGAAAATCCATCAATTTTCCTCCAATTTGAAACCATATTATTTAATTTTGTACCATGGTTTATATGTTGCTAGTTGTTTTCTTTTAACATAGAAAATCCTATCTCACTCTCTAGGTAGGTTCCAGTGCTAAACTGACAATGCCTAGTCTTGATTTGTTATGCAGATGACATGCATTGTTTAATAAGTCAATATGTTTGGAAGCTTGAACCTTGAACCTCAGTTATCTCAGATTTTATCCATCTCAACATCAGTGTTGTAGAAAAGAAGAGGAAGGGATGCTGAAGAGATGTTGCAAATAGGCCTTGACCCCATATAAGACATGAGAGCTGGGTGAATGATAGCAAGGGCCAAGGAAAACTGCCCTTTACAGGAAGGTAGAAGTCAGGAGAGCTTAGAAGAAGGTAATGAGTTTTGTTTTGGATATGTGATTTTTAAAATGTCTACTGGTGACCAACTTTGATAAACTGGACTCTTCTCAGCAACTCAAGGTTATAAGACAACTCTAAAAGACCCAGGATAGAAGGAGATGTCTACATTCAGAGAAAGATGTAGAAAGAACAGAGTTTAAATGGAGACTGAAGCAAACTACACGCTCTCTTTCTTTTCCATCTTTGGTTTTGTTTCTTCTTTCCCATTGTTCATTCCATCGGTTACAACCCTTCCATACAACCAGACTAATGTCCAATGTGAAAGTATTTGCAGATCCTATACTTGATTGCAAGCTGCTATGATGGGAGAGGGGGAGAGAGAAGGGAGAAAATTTGAAACTTAAGGGATTGTGGACCTGAATCTTGTAAACTAAAAATAAATAAACAAATCAATTTTAAAAAAAATTAAAAAAATAAAATGTCTACTGGACATCCAGGTTAAGATGTCCAAAAGGCCATTGGGTATGTGTGATTGGAGGACAACAATTCTCTAAGGGATCTAGGGGAGTGGACTATGAAGTCAATATGATGCACAAATGTGGTGATAGTGAAAGTTAAAGGGACCTTGAACAACATTAATTGAGGCAAAGAGTCTGTGAATAAGGAAGAGATTCCCATATCTGAAGTCTTAGGCTCACTTTTGGCAGCCTCATTTTAAGAAGGATGTTCATAGCTAGCATTTGGTATTTACACTGGAGAATGTCTACTGGAAGACAGTCAAGTGAAAGGACTTCTTTCCCCATATGATATGATGATTGTTTGAAAGAGGTGGGGAAGTTTAGGCTAGTGAAGAGAAGATTTGAAAGAGTGAGACAGGACAAGTTTATTCAAGAATTTGAAAGAATTTTGTGGAAGAAGCATCAAGCTTGTTCCCTTTTAGTAAAAAAGGGAGAAACAAGTTCAGAGTGGAAGGTCCCATGAAGTATATGTGTATATGGTGTCAGGACAAACAGGCATCCAATTGTAGCTATCCAAGAGTAATGGCCGGTGGCTAGGAGGATCTATCTTATTACAGGGCTTCCAGCACTGCACTTAGAACATTTAGTAGGTGCTTAATAAATTTTGAATGATTGATTCAAGCAGACACTAGATGCGAACTTGTGATGCATTTTGGAAAGGAAAGTATTTTAGGCTTGGGTTAGAAAAGAAAGTCACTGAGGTTGATCATTTCGATACTAATCTTTGAGGGTTTTGTTGTTGCTTTTGTTGTAAAGTCATTGGTCAATTATATGGCCAGTTTTAGTTTCTCTCCTTTTTCCCACATTTGGTTCCTCCAAAGGGACCATTCACCTGGCTCAACATACTCAATTCTACCCTGTAGGGGGAACATACAAATATACAGATATATGAATGCCTCAAGCCTGTCTCTGGGCACTGCTGATTGCACTGGCTGGATGTGAGTCCAGTGCAACAAGATTCATCGTTTCCTATTTAGAAGGATGCTGATGGGAACACAAAACTGAGTGGTAGAATAGGCATTCTCTTCAGTTTTTGAGTGCCACAAGTGAAACTCAGGTATGGAAATGACAGTGTGTAATGAGTCAATCAACAAGTATTAAGTAAGGACCTACTATGTGCTTGGCACTGTACTAAGCACTGGGTATAGAGAGTCCTTGATCTTAAGGAACTAACAATCTAATTAGAAAAGCACCAAAAAACCTAATGTGTATAAATAAACTATATGTAGGATGAATAGGAAATAATTAACAGGGGAAGGGACTAGAATTAAGGTGGCTTGGGAGAGGCTTCTTTTAGAAGGTGAGATTTTAACTGGCATTTGAAAGAAGTCAGGAAAACCAGAAAATGGAAATGAGGAGAATGAGATGCAATCCCAGGAATAAAGGAGAGGCAGAGAAAACATCTGTAGATGCCAAGTGATGGAGAATCTTGTTCATGGAACAGCAAGAAGGCCAGCATCTCTGTACGAAAAAGTAGGTGGGGGGGTGATATAAAATTAAGTAGAGTGGAAAGGTAAGAGGTGGGAATAAATATAGGAAGTGCTTTGAATGCTACACAGAAGATTTTGTATGTTATCTTGGAGGAGACAGTCAGTAGAGTTCAGTGAGTATGGGAGTGATGTGGTTAGATCTGTACTTTAGAATAATTTCTTTGGTGAATGAAAGGAGGATTGACCAGAATCATGAGAGACTTGTGGCAGATAGCCCCACAGGGGGCTACAAGCTTTTAATACTCCAGGTATGAGGTCCAAGGTTGTGGCAGTATCAGAGGAGAGGAGGTGGGCATGTTTGAGAGACATTTCAAAGGTGACTTTAACAGACCTTGGCAAGAGACTAGATAAAGGGGTGAGAGACAGTGAGGACTCAAGGGTAAAATGGAGGTTATGATGGTAGGGGATGTAAGCAACACCCTGATTTCCAGAGGTTCACTTCCCAATAGAAAGCCAGATTTTATCCCACCACCAAATGAGACTACAAAACTCCATAAGGTCACCAAACAGTTCTAGTATTTCTCACACGAGGCAGTCCTTCCCAGTAATGAAGGGTAGGGGATGTAAGCAACACCCTGAGTTTCAGAGGTTCACTTCCCAATAGAAAGCTAGATTTTATCTCACCTCCAAATAAGACTGCAAAACTCCATCAGGTCACCAAACAGTTCCAGTATCTCTCATATGAGGCAGTCCTTCGCAGTAATGAAGATTTCTTTTCCCTTTCAGCTGCACTCCTCCCTGAAGAAGACCCAATTTAAGAATAGTGCTGGTGACCAGGTGTTTGTGGATGAGAATAGAAGTCCTGAGGCTCAATATGCCATTATGAACTATTTGATCTTTCCTAATGACACTGATGCTCTGGTGAAAGTGGGGAAGTTTGTCCCCAAAGCTCCCCTTGGTCAAGATTTCACAATTTGTGAGGATGCCATAGTGTGGGGATTTGGGGATTCAAAGGTCAGAGACTATGTGTTTGGCTGTGTGTTTGTTCATGTACACATATATAAAACAATGTGTTGTTGGTGTCTATATACATACACATGTTATATGTGTGTGTATATATATAATTTTTTTTTTCCATCAAGAAAACCTAAGGCTTTCTTCATATCACTTCAACTCTTTCCAAATGAGAATAAAAGACAGGGAAAACTTATGTATAGTGAAGCAAAACAAACGTTCATGTCAGTCATGTCTGAAAACATCATGTCCTATTTTGCATTCTGAGTTCTTCACCACTCTGTCAGGAAGAGGGTAGGTTGTTTCATCATAAATCCACTGGATTTTTGAATGGTTATTACATTGATCAGAGTTTCTAATTTTTTCAAAGTTGTTTGTTTCAGAATTAATTCTCTGAATTAGTTCACTTCATTTGGCCTTAGTTTATCCAAAGCTCCCCTCTTTTTTCTGAAACAATCCCCTTGATTTCTTACAACACAATAGTACTTCATAAGACATACATATACTCACATACGTGTATATATATTCTCTCTCTCTCTCATGTATATATATACATATGTATATATGTACACATACATACATACACACACATATATGTATAATATATTCAGATATTCTTCAGTTTATAGACTGTAGCGCCATGCACAAGCAGCTTCCCAAAAGAATGCTACTGTGAACAGCTTTTAAGATTCTGATTACACAGTGTAGTGAACACTCCATTTATTCCATAACAAATCAAGGCAAACTTTCACAACAAATCACAATATAATGTTCACAACATTACATCTTAACACAGAAAATCACAATATAGTGCTCACAACAGCTTAACATTAGAATGGCCACATAGTTTTCACCAAAGTGGCCACATTATTTAGAACAAAGAACAAAAGAATAATCATCTGGTTTCCCTAAGGGGGAAACCTTCCTTACTTAATCATTCAATAATTTCACAATACAAGCCAGTCTTCCACTCAAGGGGCAATCATAGGTTAACTTAATCAGTCACTTGTCTAGATTCACAATTACTAAGTATCATTAATCACCAAATACAATCATTAGAAAATTACACAAACCCTCCACCCCTTGGTTTCTAGTAAACTTCAATTTCATCACACACTCAATATTCTAGGAGAGACCTTTTCTTCATCTTGACTTGGGGTGGTCTCTCAGATTCCCTGGATCCCCTTCCATGGCCCCAGCTTCTACCTGAATCCACCAGTCACCTGGATTCAAAGGCAGACAGCTCCCAGGTCCTTGTCCAGTCCTCCAGGCAGTTGCTGATACGCACTGAAGTTTACAGGGTCCAGCACATCTCAAAACTTTCACCACTTCTGTTGCCAGGAACACAAAGATCAACCAAGCCACAAACAAAGAAAGTCTTATCCTGGTCATGCTTCTTCAGTCCTCCAGCAGTTTGGCTGACCCTAGGACCCAGAAGAAATATCAGTCTTGTAGGTGGCCTTCTCGGCAGCAACTTCAGCCTTCACCAGATTCTGGTCTCATAGAAACCTCCAACTCAGTTCTCAGTCCAGTAGCAGGCCAGCTCCCAGATGCTGGGACAATTCTGCTTTCTCCACCAGGAGTAAAAATTCTTGATTCTGACTGTCTCTTTTCTGTGGCTCTTCTTAAATACATACATACATATACACACACACACTCACACACACTCTCACACACACACACACTCACACACACACACCCCGGCTTCCTGTCTCAGCCAACACTTTTCTGTTACATCAGCAACAGGAGACAGAGTTCACACCTTCTGTTTCTTTCACAAAGGTACTTAGCCCTTAGTTACTAAGGGCTAAGTACCTGCTTACTTGACATGACAAAAAAGGGGTCTTCAAAATTACATTAATTACCATTACATAGACACCATCTCAAATTTCAATTCTTTGCCACTTCAGAAAAAGTTATGAATATTTTTGTATGTCCTTAGTTACAGCTTAGGTTATATTCTTCTTTTAATCTACTTTCTCTGTCTAATATCTCATTCTCCCTCTTGTCATATTGTCCTTTCTTTCTGGGTAGTACATGTAATAAAGAAGTTGCACTACCATCCTCTCCCCATCCCTATTCATTCTTTGTAAAGATATTTTCCTGTGCACCACTTTTATGAGAGATAATATTGTTTAACTTTCTATTCTTTTTTCACCTCTAAAGTCAATGGCTTCTATCTGATTCATTCTAATTTTCAGAGTTTGTTTCTTGGGGAAGGTTCTGTTTTAGTGTTCTGTTTAATTTCTTTCCAATAATTTCTTTGAAATCTCTCATTTGTTTTCCTCTACCATTCTTATTTCTTTGATAGAAACATTTTGACTCTTTAAAAAAATATATCTTGCCTCAGTTTGTATAAGAATTCTAATTGAGCTTGTATCCAACCTGTATTTTTCTTTGAAGATTTTTTTATTCAGTCTTTGGTAAATATTTTTAGTTCTCTTCTGTGCTTATGTCTATCACATGCTCATTATACTAATAGATTTTTATCCTAGTATTCTTTTAGTTTGCTCATTCCTCCAGTCTACTTTCTTACTTTGTTTGCATCAGCCTCTGGACACTTCTGGAGAGAAAGTCAGGAATAATATTCTTTTTTTTTTTAATTTTATTATGTTTGCATCATTCATTTCCACAAGATTTTGAGTTACATATTTTCTCCCTCTCTTTCCCCCACCCACCACCCCAAAACAGACATCCCAGTGTGTCCCCCCTCCCCCAGTCTATTCTCTCCAATGTCACTTTTCGGTAGGGCAGGATG
>JAQQSV010016322.1:0-11870 GCA_028646515.1 Pseudochirops corinnae | reverse complement strand
TGATAAATGATCAAAGGATGTGAACAGGCCATTCTCAGATAAATTAATAAAATCTATCTATACTCAAAATCACTATAGATTGAAGAAATGCAAATTAGAATAACTCTGAGCTACAAGCCTACACCCATAAGATTGACTAATATGATAGAAAAGGGAAACCATAAATGTTGGAGGAGATGTGGGAAAATTAAGACACTAATGCACTTTTGGTGAAATTGTATACTGATTCAGCCATTCTGGAGAATTATTTGAAACCAAGCCCAAAGGGCTATAGAAATCCTTCATCCCCTTTGACCAAACAATATCACTACTAGGTTTCTATCCCAAAGATATTTTTAAAAGGACCTCTATGTACAAGAAATTTATAGCAGGTCTTTTAGTCGTGGAACTGGAAATTGAGGAAATGCCTATCAATTAAGGGATGGCAGAACAAGTTGTTTTACGTGATTGGAATGGTGATGGAATACCATTATGCTATGATAAATAAAAGGCAGGAAACTCTCAGAAAAAACCTGGAAAGACTTACATGGACTGATATAAAAACCAGGAGAACATTGTACACAATAACAGCAATATTCTATGAAGATTGACTGTGAATAATTTAGCTCTACTCAGTGATACAATGATCCAAGACAATTCTGAAGGACTTACGATGAAAGGTGCTATCCATTTCCAGAGAAAGAACTGGTGGACTCTGAAGGCAGATTTTCAACCATAGGGAACTCCTTTTTTTAAGAAGACTCTCAAAATTGTTTTTATATGTAATTGGGACAAATAAAATATTTAAAAAAATTTAAATGTCAATAAATAAAAGCTTTTTAAAAGAACTGTATGTATATTATAGCGATTAGAAGGAGTATACATAGAGAGGGTTGCTATAGGCTGACTTTAACAGGATAACTTAAAAAATATTAATGGGTAAGAAATAGAATTGACCTGGGAGAAGAGGGAAGGGAGAAGCAGAATGAGGAAAATTTTATCTCATGAAGAGGTGTGAAAGACCAATTGCAGTGGAGGAAAAGAAGTTGGGGGAGGTTGGAATGATCAATGCTTGAACCTTACTCTCAGATTTGATTCAAGGAGGAAATAATATACACACTCAGTTGGGTAGAGGGATCTATCTTACCCAACAGGGAAGTAAAAATGGAAGGGAACAAGAAAAGGAGAGAGTATCTGATAGAAGGGAGAGCTGACAAAGGGAAGCAGTGGTCAGAAGCAAAACAGTAGTGGGAAGGGACAGGGTAAAAAGAAAAAGAGAGAGAAATATAAATGGAGGACAAATAAGATGGAGGGAAAATGCACATTCATCATAACTGTCAATGTAAATGGGATGGACTCTCCCATAAAACAGAAGTGGATAGCAAAGTGGGTAAAAATTAGAATCCTACAATATGTTGATTATGAAACAATTTGAAGGAGAGAGACACACAGAGAAAAACTAAAAGACTAAAGCAGAATCTATTATACTTCAGCTGAAGTTAAAAAAGAACCCAGCAGGCATTGCAATCCTTATCTCAGAGAAAGCAAAAGCAAAAATAGAGACAATTAAAAGAGATAAGAAAAGAAACTACATCTTGCTAAAATGTACCATAGACAATGAAGTAATATCAATGCTTAACACAGATGCATCAAAGGATAAAATATCCAAAATTCTTTTTTCAACTTTTTTTATTTCCTTTTTGAGTATTTTATTTTTCCCCAGTTGCATGTAAAAACAATTTTTCACATGCATTTTTAAAACTTTTAAGTTCCAAATTCTCTCCCTTCCACTCCCTGACCTGCCATTCAATGAGAAGGCAGGCAATTATATATAGGTTATACGTGTGTGGTCAAGTAAAACATCTCTACAATAGTCACATTGTGAAAGAAAAGAGACCAAAAAAATCAAGAAAAATAAAGTTACAAAAAAATATGCTTCAAACTGCATTCAAATACCAATAGTTCTTTTTCTGAGAATGGATAGCATCTTTCATGATAAGTCCTTCAGAGATGTCTTGGATCATTGTTTGCTGAATATAGCTAAGTCACTCACAGGTGATCATCCTACAATATTACTGTTACTTTGTACAGAGAACATTTCACTTTGCACCACCTCATATAAGTCTTTTAGGCTTTTCCAAGAGGACCTCTTATAACACAGCAGCATTCCATCATAATCACATATCACAATTTGTTCAGTCATTCTGCGATTTATGGGCATCGTCTCAATTTCTAACTCTTTGACCCCAGGAAAGAGCCGCAATAAATATTCTTGTACATATAGGTCTCTTTCCTCTTTGTTTTTATCTCTTTTGGAATATGCATGAGTATGAATGGTTTCATAGTTATTTGGGTATGCTTCCAAATTGCTCTCTAGAATGTCTGAATTAGTTAACAACTTCATCAGTAGGGCATTATGAGGCAGAAACTCAGAATTGATTTAATTTTCATTTGTCCAATCAATAGGGAGTTAGGGCATTTTTTCATACAGCCAGAGACAACTTCGATTACTTAATCTGAAAACTGATCATTATCTATTGGTCATTTATCAATTGGAGAATGGCTCTTATTTTTAAAAATTTGATTCACTTCTCCATGTGTTTGAGAAAAAAGACCTTTATCAGAAAAAAAATTGCTTCAAAATTATTTTCACAGTTGCTAATTTTCACTCTTGCTATTTGTATTTCCCTCCATTCTATCCTACCCCATTTATTTGGTTCTCTCTCTCCTTCCTGAACCTCCTCACACGTGTTGTGTTTTTTACTATTCTTTAACTCAGTCTACCCTCCCTTTTATCACACACCTCCTTCTGTTATACTTTTCCCCTCCTACTTTCCTGTAAGGTAACATAGATTTCTATACCCAATTGAGTGTGTATGTTATGTCTTCTCTGAGCCAATTCTCGTCAGAGTAAAGCTCATTCACACCCACTGCCTGTCCCCTCTGTTGAACTAGTTACATTCCTACATGGAAAAATGATCATTGTAATGCATAAGACTTTTCTCAGTATGAGGATAGCTGAAGGGAATATATATGTATATATATATGTGTGTGTGTGTGTCTGTGTCTGTGTCTGTGTCTGTGTCTGTGTGTTTGTGCATGTGTATACATACATATATGTATATGTAGGAGGGTGTATGTGCGTATAAATATATGTGTGAGTATGTGCATATGTATGTACCTGTATACACAGAGGACACAGGACGAGCTGAATATGAAGGGATGATATAAAAAAATAAAATTAAGAGGTAAGAGAGGAATTTATTGGGAGAAGGAGAAAGAGGGAGATAGATTAGGATAAATTATCTCACTCTTGCTAACTGTATATCCCTCCATCCTATCCTACCCTATTTATTTGGTTCTCTCTCTCCTTCCTGTCCCTCCTCACAAGTGTTGTGTTTTTTACTATTCTTTAACTCAGTCTACCCTCCCTTTTATCACACACCTCCTTCTGTTACACTTTTCCCCTCCTACTTTCCTGTAAGGTAACATAGATTTCTATACCCAATTGAATGTGTATGTTATACTTTCTCTGAGCCAATTCAGGTCAATCCTACTTCTTACCCCTTAATACTTTTAAGTCACCCTGTTAAAGTCAGCCCATAGCCACCCTCTCTATGCATACTCCTTCTAACTGCTATAATATCCTAAAAAGAAAACTCCTAGGAATATTACAGCCAGGTTCTGGAGTTCCCAGATCAAGGAGACAATATTACAAGCAGACAAGAATAAACAATTTTAATATTGTGGAAACACAATCAGGATAAGCAAGGATGTGACAGCTTGTACACTGAGGGATCAAAGAGCTTAGAATATGATATTCCAGAGGTCAAAGGAGCTAGGATTAAAACCAAAAATCATCTACCCAGCAAAACTGAGTATAATGTTTCAGGGGAGAATATGGTCATTCAATGAAGTGGAGGACTTTCAAGCATTCCTGATGAAAAAAACAGAACTGAAAAGAAAATTTGACCTTCAGATACAAGAAGCAAGAGAAGCATGAGAAGGTTAAACAGGGAAAAGAAATCATAAGGAACTTAATAAAGTTGAACTTTACATTCCTACATGGAAAAACAATAATTGTGACTTATGAAACTTTTCTCAGTATGAGGATAGGTGAAGGGGATATAATTGTATATATATATATGTATACATACATATGTATGTCTATATAGGAGGGTATATGGGCGTATGAATGCATATATATGAGTGTGTGTATATTTGTGTAAAGATATACATAGACAGAGGGCACAAGATCAATTGAATAGGAAAGGATGATATTTAGAAGGTGAAATCGAGAGATTGGAGAGGAATATAAGGAGACAAGATGGGGAGAGACATAATGGGTTAAATTATCTCATAAAGAAGAGGCAAGGAAAAAATGTTGCAATGGAAGGGAAGAACAGGAAGGCAAAAGGGAATGGGTCAATCTTACTCTCATTGAATTTGACTTAGGGAGGGAATGACATAAACACTATAGAGGGTATCTTACCCTATACTAGGAGGGACAGGGATGAGAGGGGGATAATGGAGGGGAGGGCAGGTTGGGGAGGAAGGGTAGTTAGAAGCATACACTCTTGAAAAGGGACAAGGTCAAAGTAGAAAATAGAAAAAGTGGGGGGCAGGATAGGATGGAGAGAAATATAGTCAGTCTCTCACAATATATCCACTGTGGAAATGTTTTGCATAGCTATACACATACAACCTATATTGAATTGCTTATCTTCCCAGTAAGGGTGGGTGACAAGGGAGGAAGTGAAAGAGTCTGGAATTCAAAGTTTTAAAATCAAACGTTTAAATATATATACATACATACATGCATATATATACATATATACATATATATACATACATACATGCACACATTCATATACATATATATATATATATATATATATATATATTTTTTTTTTTTTTTACATGCAACTGGAAAATAAGATATACAGGCACTGGGGTAAGGAGATCCATCTTGCCCTACCAGAAAGTGAGAGGAGGGATGGGGGAGGATATAGGAGAGATTAGATTGCGGGATTGGGTATAGAGTGAGATCACTGTTTTGAGATGGTGGGTAGGGGAAACTTGGGGAGAGAATTTGTAATTCAAAATTTTGTTGAAATGAATGAGGTAAACTAAAAATAAACAAAATTTAATCTAAAAAAAGAAATAATTAGGAGCCATTTTTCCCAACTGTATGCCAATAATCTGATGATCTGAGCAAAATTGGTGAATATTTAAGAAGACCTAAATTGTCCTGATTAACAGAAGAAGAAATGGAATACTTAATAAACCCATTTTAGAAAAAAAGAAATTGAACATTCCATAAATGAACTCCCTAAGAAAAAATTCCAGTGTCAGATGGATTTAATAGTGAATTCTACCAAACATTTAAAGAACAATTCTAATATTATACATACTATCTGGGAAAAATTTGACAAAGAATGATCTTTATCCATATTCCTTTTATAATGCAAATATGGCAGTGATACCTAAACTAGGAAAAGCAAAAGCACAGAAAGAAAACTATAGACCAATTTCTCTAATGAATATTGAAGCAAAAAAAATTAAATAAACCATTTGCAAGGATTTTACCCCAATATATCTTGAGGATCCTACACTTTGATCAGGGGGGATTTATACCTTGAATGCAAAGTTGGTTCAATATTGGGAAAACTATCAGCATAATTGAGCATTTCAATAACAAAACCAACAGAAATCAAACAATTATTTCAACAGATGCACAAAAAGCTTTTGACAAAATACAACACCTATTCCTATTTAAAACACTACAGCACACAGGAATAAAAGGAACTTTCTTTAAAATTCTAAGTAGTATCTATAAGCAAGCATTATCTGTAATGGGGATAAGCTAGAAGCCTTGCAAATAAGATCAGGGGTGAAGCAAATGTGCCCAGTATCACCACTATTATTCAATATTGTACTAGAAATGTTATCTTTAGCAATAAAAGAAGAAAAAGAAATTGAAGTAATTAGAATAGGCAATGACGAAATTACTCTTTGCAGATGATATGATGGTATACTTAGAGAATCCTAGAGAAGCAATTTAAAAAACTACTTGAAAAAATTAACAATTTTAGCAAAGTTGTGGTATATAAAATAATCCCACATAAATCATCGGCATTTCTATATATTACCAATAAAGTCCAGCAACAAGAGATAGAAAAGGAAATTCCATTTAAAATAACTGTGGACAATATAAAATACTCAGGAGTTCACCTGCCAAGACAAACCCAGGAACCACATGAAGAAAATCAAAAAACACTTTTCACACAAATCAGGTCAGATCTAAAGAATGAGAAAAATATCAGTTGTTCATGGGTAGATCAAAGCAATATAATAAAAATGACGACTCCACCTAAATTAATTTACTTATTCAGTATCATACCAATCAAACTACCAAAAATATTTATAGAGCTAGAAAAAATAATAAAAGTTATCTGGAAAAACAAGAGATAAAAATCATCAAAGGAATTAATTTTTAAAATGCAAAGGTTGGTGGCCTATCCATACCAGATATAAATTATATTATAAAGCATCAGTCATCAACACTATTTGATACTGGCTAAGAAACAGAGTGGTAGATCAGTTGAATAGATTAGGTGCACAAGATACAGTAGTCAATGCCCATAATAATCTAGTGCTTGAAAAACCCAAAGACTCCAGATTCTGGGATAAGAATTCACTATTTGACAAAACTGCTGAAAAAAACTAGAAAAGAATATGGCAGAAACTAGGCGTAGACCAACGAGAAAAATTAATATTTCTCTCATATTAATAATCAATTACTAAACTAGATTAACACTTCCCCTTTCTATTTCCTCATTCAGAAATAAACCCCTGTAGGTTACTCAGTTACTCTTTGAAGGATATTACTGATAGATGAGATTGCCCAAATCCTTGGAGTACATGCACTTCAATCTTGGGTGGAACAATACTCAACTAGAAAACCTTACAGAGTCTAGGGTAGATCTTGCTCTTAGGTAATAAACTCTTGTCCTTGTAACCTTCCATTAGCATTTAGCATGGCCTACCTTCTGAAGCAGGGAAAGCAGTCAAAGTGGCTGGGGTAAAGATGGCTTCTTTTATCCAGATTGCTGGAGGAAGCTGATTCTCATGATTGAGTTACCTCTTAGCCAGAGGTAAGCCGGCTAAAAAGCCAAAGACTTTTTGCCCATTTCCTCATTAACATGTACACTCCTTCACAGATTATTAACCAATCAGAGTTGTTTTCCATCCTTAGGAACATCCCTTTATTCAAATCTATTTAAACATTTAATATTCTCCAGGGGACGGGGTGGGGGGGAGGTTCTTGATGAGAGAACCAATCATTTAACTGATTATTTGCTAGACATAATTAATAAAAATTGATTATTAATTACCATATGTCTCCTAGAAATTTTCATTCATCACACCAATATCTTATACCATATACTAAGATAAGGTCAAAATGGCTACATGATTTAGACATAAAGGTTAATACCATAAGCAAATTAGAAGGGCAAGGAATACATTTCAGGAGGAGGAGCCAAGATGGAGTAAAGACAAGGGGACTCACCTGAGCTCTCTATCAAGCCCCTACAAAAGCCTTCAAAAATATCTCTAAGTAAATTATAGAGGGGGTGAAGTCAAGATGGTGGCATAGAAACAGGAGAACTCTGGTTCCCACCATAACCACCTCAAATACCTATAGAATATGACTCTAAACAAATTTTAGAGCTCCAGAACTCATAAAATGACAGAGAAACCAGGCTCCCGCTGAAGGCAGACTGGCAGATAGATGAAAAGGGCTCATTGCAGTGCCCTGGGAGCAGAGCCCAGCCCCATGTGGCTTTAGCCCCAGCCTGTCCAGGAGAAGCCCCAACTGGAGCTTTCAGGAGAGCGGATCACTGGCAGCTGTGGCAGTTTCCAGAACAACCAACCCATAAGAGCCAAGGACAAAGGGAAAAGGTCAGCGGAACTTGGCAAAATTTGGGGGAGAGGGTTTGGCCGACTGACTTCAAAGCTAGAAGCAGTATGAAGTGGCAACCCCACAGCTGCCTCCACATGACTGCTTCAGAGCTTGCGGCCTGCAGATTGGAGGGAGGCCAAGCAATCATTCAGAGGCTAAGTGCTTTTGCCTTGAGGTGCCTGGATCCAGATCACAGTCTTGGGTGGTAGTCCTGAGGTGTATTTTCAGTGAGCCAAAGCTGGAGAGGGCTGCAGAGACAGCAGCGGCATCCTAATAGCTCTAGCAGCTGCTAAAACCCCAGCAATTTGCAACAAAGCTCTCCGCTCTGAAAGCAGAGTTCCATGAGCCCAAAAGCCATGTAACTGACTGGCAACATGATCAGGCAAAGGAAGGAAAGAAAGCACAGCAATCCAACTTTAGATTCCTTTTGGGGAGAAAAAAGATCAAAGCATGGAACAGGATGAAGACAACACAGTCAGAAGTCCTGCACCAAAAGCTTCCAAGAAAAATGTAGACTAATAACAAACCATAGAGGAGCTAAAGAAGGATTTTGAAAACCAAATAAGAAAAGTGGAAGAAAAATTGGGGAGAGAAATGAAAATGATGTAAGGAAATCATGATAAGAGAGTCAACAACCTCATTGAAAAAAATAACACTTTAAAAAATAGACTAATTCAAATGGCAAAAGAGGCTCAAAAAGCCAATGAGGAGAAGAATGCCTTAAAGAGTCGACTTTGCCAGATGGAAAAAGAATCTCAAAAGCTTGCTGAAGAGAATAATTACCGCAGAATTAGAGTGGAGCAAATGGAAGCTAATGACTTCATGAGAAATCAAGATACTGTTAAACAGATTTAAACAAACGAAGAAATAGAAGGCACTGTGAAATATCTCCTTGAAAAAAACACCGACCTGGAAAATAGATCCAGGAGAGACAATTTAAAAATTATTGGACTACCTGAAAGCTATGACCAAAAAAAGAACCTAGAAATCATCCTTCAAGAAATTCTTGAGGAAAATTGCCTAGATATTTTAGAACCAGAGGGAAAAATACAACTTGAAAGAATTCACCAATCACCTCTTGAAAAAGATCCCGAAAAGAAAACTTCTAGGAATGTTATAGCCAGGTTACGGAGTCCCCAGATCAAGGAGAAAATATTACAAACTGCCAAGAAGAAACAATTTGAATACTGTGGAAATACAATCAGGATAACCCAGGATCTAGCATATTCTACATTAAGAGACTGAAGGGCCTGGAATATGATATTCTGGAGATCAAGAGAGCTAGGATTAAAATGAAGAATCACCTACCCAGCAAAACTGAGTATTATGTTCCAGGGGAAAATATGGTCATTCTATGTGATGGAGGCCTTTCAAGCATTCTTGAGGAAAAAACCAGAACTGAATAGAAAATTTGACATTCTAACACAAAAAGCATGTGAAGGTAAATGTGGAAAAGAAATCATAAGGAACTTATCAAAGTTGAACTATTTATATGCCAACATGGAAAAAATGAGAATTGTAACTTATGAAATTTTCTCAGTATGAGGATAGGTGAAGGGAATATAAATGTATGTGTGTATATGTGTGTGTGTGTGTGTGTGTGTGTGTGTGTGTGTACATAGACAGAGGGCACAGGATCAATTGAATAGGAAGGGATGATATTTTAAAAGGTGAAATTAAGAGGTGGGAGAAGAATAGAAAGAGAGGAGACAGGGAGAGACAGAATGGGGTTCATCCTTGCATATAGAAGATGCAAGGGATAACTGTTACAATAGAGGAGAAGAACAGGAAGGCAAAAAGGGAATGGGTCAACCTTACCCTCATTGAATTTGGCTTATGGAAAGAATGACATACACTCTAAAGTGGGTATCTTGCCCTACAGGAGAGCAGGGACAAAGGAGATGAGAGGGGCAATGATAGAGGGGAGGGCAGGTTGAGGGGGGAGGGTTGTTAGAAGCACACACTTCCAAAAGGGACAGGGACAAAGCAGAGAATAGAACAAGGGGAGGGTGGGATAGGATGGAGGGAAATATCATCAGTGTTACACAATATGCCCATTGTGGAGATGTTCTGCATAACTACACATGTACAGCCTGTATTGAATTGCTTGTTTTTCTAGTGGGGCTGGGTGACAAGGCAGGAAAGCAAAGAATCTAGAATTTAAAGTTGTAAAATTGTATGTTAAAAATGTATATTATTATTTTTTCTTATTGTTATTATTATTATTATTATTATTATTATTTACATGCAACTGGGATATAAAATATACAGGCACTGGTATAGGGAGATCCATCTTGCTCTGCCAGAATGTCAGAGGGGAGGATAGAGGAGAGAGCAGATTGGGGAATGGCGTATACAGTGGGATCCCCATTTTGGGGGGGGGGGAAGATGGGGAGTAAATTTGTAACTCAATCTTGTGAAAATCAGTGATGTAAATGAAAAACAAACAAAAGTTAATTACAAAAAAAAATAAAATAAAAACAAATTATAGAGCAATGGAACCCAGAATTTTCTAGCTCAAGGCAACTTTGATGGTCAGCAGAAAAAGTCTGTCATACCAGGGTGAGAGAGGAGCATGGTCCATCAGAGGCTGTGCCAGGAAACCAGGAGCAGACCTCAGAGTGACTCAATGGGTGACAGCAGTGGTGGTTTCCAGACCCCTCAGTCTACAGATGGTAAGAGGATTGGACAACTGGTCAGAAGGAGATTTATAGACATCTTTTTGAAGGCACTAGGTCTAGGACTTTGTTACATGGCCTAGACTTGAATTTGAGTCACAATCCTGGGTCTTATTCCCAGTGTAAAGAGGAGCACTAACACAGCAGAACTTGCAGCCGTGGGGAGCAGGGACCCAGGTCACAGTTCCAGGGTTGAAAAAAGTACTTGTGGACACCCACAAACCAGTATTCAATACAGGAGGGTAGTAAACTGTAATGTTAATGGAATCTGAAGATCTTCCATGCCCCTTTGTATTGGCAAGTAAGCAGGTACTGAGCACCTTGTTTCAAGTTAACACCTTGTTTAAGCTATTAAGCCTCCAAGAAAAATATGAATTGATCTCAGGCCATAAAATCCTTTTGAGGATTTTAGAAAATATTTTAGAAATAAAATAAGAAAAGTAGAGGAAAGATTGGGAAGACAAATGAGAGGAATACAAAATAATTGTGGGAAAAAATGAGTCAACAAATTGGCAAAGGAGGCACAAAAAAATCTTTCAGAAAATAATATCTTACGAAAAACAGACTAAGCCAACAGGTAAGAAAGGCAAAAAAATATAATAAATAGAAAAATGCCTTGAAAAGCAAAATTAGCCAAATGCAAAGAGACAAAAATTCACTGAAGAGAAGACCTTCTTAAAAAGCAGAACTCGGCAAATGGAAAAGGAGATAAAAATAGATTTTAAAAAAGAGATAAAAAGGTGAATAAAACAATTCCTTAAAAGTGAGAATTGTGCAAGTGGAGACATAATTTAAGAAGTATTGTACTATGTGGAAGTTACGATTAAAAGAGGCTAGATATCATCTTTCAAGAAATAAACTGCCATGATTTCGAGAAATAGAGGGTAAGAGAGAAGTTGAAAGAATCCATGGATCATCTTCTGAAAGAGATCACAAAATGAAAACTCCCAGGAGTACCACAGCCAAATTGCAGAGTTCTCAGGTAAAAGGGAAAATATTTTAAGTAGCAAAAAAGAAAGAATTCAAATATCCTGGAGCCACAGTCAGGATAACTCAAGATGTTGAAGCTTCTACATTAAAGGATTAGAGGGCTTGGAAGAGGATAATTTTTTTACTAATTAATTAATTCATTTTCTTATTTACATCATTCATTTCCACTAGATTTTGAGTTACAAATTTTCTCCCCATATTTCGCCTAACCAACACCTCAAAACAGCCATTCCACTGTATAATCCCTCCCCCAGGCT
>JAQQSV010016321.1:0-11870 GCA_028646515.1 Pseudochirops corinnae | reverse complement strand
CCACTTATCCTCTTCCCTCCTACTTTCCTGTAGGGTAAGTTAACCATTTGAGTGTGTATATTATTCCCTCCTAAAGCCAAATCCAATGAGAATAAGGTTGGCTCATTCCCTTTCACCTCCCCCTTCTTCCCCTTCATTGTAACAGTTTTTTTCTTGCCTCTTTTATGTGAGATAATTTATCCTATTCTATCTCTCTTTTTCCTCCTCCCAATATATTCCTCTCTCACCCCTTAATTTTATTTTTAGATATAGTTCCTTCAAATTCAACTCACCCTATGCCCTCTGTCTACGTATACTTATATATACATATATATATATATATATATACATATATATACACACACACATACATTCCTTTAAACAACCCTAATATAGAGAAAAGTCTCCTACAATTATCATCTTTCCATGTAGGAATGTAAATAGTTCAACTTTGATAAGTCCATTATGATTTCTCTTTCCCGTTTACCTTTTCATCCTTCTCTTGATTCCTGTATTTGAAAGTCAAATTGTCTGTTCAGCTCTGGTCTTTTCCTCAAGAATGCTTGAAAGTTCTCTATATCATTGAATATCCATTTTTTCCTCTGAAGTATTATACTCGGTTTTTCTGGGTAAGTGATTCTTGGTTTTAATCCTAGCCCCTCTGACCTACAGAATATCATATACCAAGTCCTTCAGTCCCTTAATGTAGAAGCTGCTAGATCTTGTTCTATCCTGATTGTGGTTCCACCATACTCAAATTGTTTGTTTCTGGCTGCTTCCAATATTTTCTCCTTGACCTAGGAAATCTGGAATTTGGCTACAATATTCCTAGTAGTTTTCTTTTTGGGATCTTTTTCAAGAGTTGATCAGTGAATTCACTCAATTTCTATTTTATTCTCTGGTTCTAAAATATCAGGGCAGTTTTCCTTGATAATTTCTTGAAAGATGATGTCTATACTCTATTTTTGATCATGGCTTTCAGGTAGTGCAGTGATTTTTAAATTATTTCTCCTGGATCTGTTTTCCAGGTCAGTGTTTTTTTTTTCCAGTGAGATATTCCACATTGTTTTACATTTTTTCATTCTTTTGGTTCTGTTTTATAATTTCTTGATTTCTCATAAAATCATTACCTTCCATTTGCTCCATTCTAATTTTTAAGTAATTATTTTCTTCAGAGAGCTTTTGGATCTCCTTTTCCATTTGGTAAATTCTGCTTTTTAATGCATTTTTCTCCTCATTGGCTTTTTTGGACCTCTTTTGCCATTTGGGTTGGTCTATTTTTTAAGGTGTTATTTTCTTTAGTATTTTTTTGTATCTCCTTTAGCAAGTTGTTGACTCGTTTTTCATGGTTTTCTTGCATCATTCTCATTTCTCTTCCCAATTTTTCCTCTACTTCTCTTACTTGATTTTCAAAATCATTTTTTGAGCCCTTCCATGCCCTGTGACCAATTCATTTTTTTCTTGGAGGCTTTGGATGTAGGAGCTTTCACTTTGTTGTCTTCTTCTGGTTGTATGTTTTGATCTTCTTTATCACCAAAGTAAGATTCTATACTCAGATTTTCTAAAATGCTGTTTGCTCGTATTTCCAGCCAATTACTTGACTTTTGAGCTTTTTGTCAAGGTAGGACTCTGCTTTCACAGTGGAGAGTACTCTGTCCCAATTTTCAGGGGTTTTGCACAAGTGTTGTCAGAGCTACTTCTAGGCACCTGTACATCTTTAGTTCTAAAGTGATATCATTAAAGGAGAGGTGTTTACTCCTCTCTTGGCCTGTGCTCTTGTTTGTGAGTGACCACAAGCACTCTTTTCTGCTTTGGAACTGTGAGGAGGATTCCCTCACCACAGCCACCACAAGCTCTGCTACATCAGTGCTTTTCCTCACCCCAGGATCTTCACCCAAGACTGTGACCCAGATCCAAGCAGGACAAAGTAAGAGAATCCTGCTTCAGCACCAGCAAAGAGTTTCCTGCAATTGCCCTCTGATCAGTTGCTTGGTCCCCTCACCATCTGTGGGCCTAGAGATCTGGAAGCAGTAGCTGCTGCTACCATTGCTGCCTCTGCTGCCCTTGCCTTGGGGTCAGACCATGCTCTTCTCTCATCCAGGTCCAACAGTTTTCCCACTGACCTTCTACTTTGTCTTTGGTGTTTGTGGGTTGAGAAGTCTAGAATCCACCATAGTTGCCAGTGATTCCGTCCCCCAAGTCCTGCTCCCACCCAATGTGATAGACACTTCCTGTCTACCTTCCAGGTTGTCTTGGGCTGGAGATGGGTTTCATTCTGTCATTTTGTGGGTTCTGTAGCTCTAGAATTTGTTTAGAGTAATTTTTTCAGAACTTTGGAGGGATTCATGGAAGAACTCAAGCAAGTCCCTGATTTTACTCCACCATCTTGTCCCTGCCCCCCCAATGCAAATTTATTTCTATTTACTTCATCAAATATTAGGCATTGGGAGGGATATTTAGAAAAAAAGAGCATTTCTGCTCTCAAGGAGCATGCTATTTACACCTTTGCTTTTTATTTGAAATTTTTTCACAACCTACTTCCATCCTCACCAGCCCATTTTTCTCACATATTATTCTCTACCAGGCACTTTATGGCATAGTCATATTGTATGAGCAATTGCTGTTCCCCACACGATACCTTGTGTCTCATCTTCATTTATTTGTCCTGACTGTCCCCTCCCCTTGTAATGTTGCTTTCCCTACCTTTATATCTTAGAATCCTTGTTTTCCTTCAAGACTCAACTTGAACACTCCCTTCTGCATTATGACTTTACTAGGCCCCAGTTGCCTTCTCTTCCAAGGTTACCTTGCATCTGATTTCCATATTTTGCAGATATACACACATGTTGACCTTTTAGAAACTCAAAATGTTTAGGCCTCAAGTCCAGGGACTGTTTTACTTTTATTGTTGCATCTCCAAAAGCAAACACAGTGTTTGAGTCATAATAATGTGTCACATAATGATGTATAATAATATTAATAATACAAATATTAATGATATATTTAAACATAAAATTTATTTAAAATATAATATTAAGTAATAGTACAATAATATGTAATAATATATGAATAAATTCTTGCTTGCTCAAAGTATACAAATAAATGTGCCAGAATGAAAAATAGAGAATAGGAGAAATGAAACAGAAGCTCATGAGAGATTGTAGGAGGAGGAATCTTCTGAAACTTGTAGCATGGGGTGGGGTTCAGTGAACATCTCCTGAAAAAATTGGCATCTAAAGACGGACTTTGAAGGGAAATAAGCTTTTTAGCAGATAGGGATGTGGAGAGAATTTATTCTATATATGGAGGGCAATGTGAACAAATGCATTGAAGCTGGTGGTTGGAGATAGGATGGGAGTGGGTCATGTTTGGAGTCCTGTTTGGGTGGAAGTTATAATTCATGAAGAGGAGTAATATGAAATAAGCCTAGAAAGGTAGGATGAAACACATTTGAAAAAAGGGGTTCAATTTGATTTGCTGTGTCCCAGAGGGAAGAATGAGAATTAATTCATGGAAGTTACAATGAAGCCTTGATTTAAAGAAATTCTCCCCAATATTAGAGCCAGTTCCAAATAGAATGATTACTATGGAAGCTTGTGAGTTTCTTCTCCCTGGAGGTCTTTAAGTGAAATCTTGATGGCCACTTTTTTAGTATGCTGTAGAGAGGATTTTTTTGTTTAGGTGTAGGTAAGTTAGATGGTATTGAGATCTCTTCCAATATTGAGGTTCTGTGACTCTATAAATTTGAGATAGGATCTTATGCGAGAGGTCAGGGCCAGAAATAATGAATTTGGGAGTTTACTGCAAAGCTGTAATGATTGAAGCCATGGGAGTTAATATTCTCACCAAGGGAAAAACGTAGAGAGAAATGAGATAAGTAATGCATTTATTTCTCAAATATTAAATCATCAGTTGGCCTTTCTGTTTTATTAGGTTCTATAAACAAAATGAGATGATATATATGGCAGACCAGATGGCATTAAATATGTCACATTTCAATAAAAAATACATATACATTGGTCTTCATATAGACCATATTTCCCCATCCCCTCTAAACAAAACAAAAACCAAAACTGATTTATGTAAAATACCTGTTTGTTCTTTCATATATCCATAAAATCTTTAAATGAATGTAATATCTGTTTCAAAAGTCTGTGTTAGAATAGTTTATACAGTAACAGCAACATTGTATGATAATCAACTATGAATGACTTGGCTATTTTTAGCAATACAGTGATCCAAGACAATTCTGAAGGACTTATGATGAAAAATGCTATCCATCTTCAGAGAAGGAACTGATGAAGTTAAATGCAGATTGAAGCATATTTTTTTCTTTACTTTTTTATTTTGGGGGTTTTCCCTGTGTTTTCTTTCACAACATGATTAACATGGAAATAAATTTTGCATGAGTGCATATGGATAATCTATGTCAAAATGTTTTCCTTTTCAGTGGGGGGAGGAGTGGAGAGAAGGAAGGAGAGAATTAGGAACTCAAAAAAAATCAAAAACAAATGTTAAAATTATTTTTCATGTGTAATTGGGGAAAAATAAAACATTAAATAAGAAATCCCTTCTACCAAAATGAATCTTATACCTTGAAGAGCATTGAAGTCAGGAGTTATAGTTTTACTAAGATGCTAAGACTCGATAGCACCTACCTCCCAAAGATCAAATGAGATGATGTTTGTAAAGCCCTTTGCAAGTGTAAGCACCATATAAATGCCAGCTATTATTATTATTATTATTATTATTATTATTATTATTGTTCCTGATGTATTATTCTTAGGTTTCATTCTCAACTCCTCATTTTCTCTCACAATTCCTTACTTTCATTGCACCTTCTCCTCACCCCCATCCAATCAGCTGTCAAATCCAGCTGTCATTTCTATGTTGGTCAAATCTCTTGTATATACTGCCTTCTTTTCTCTGACACTGCCACCTCCCTAGTCTAGGCCCTCATCGCTTCACATGTAGACTATTGTAAGATCTTGCTTGTTGGTCTTCCTGCAGTCTATCATCCCCTCAGCTGTCAAAGTGATTTTTCCTATAAAGCACAAGTCTCACCATGCCACCCTCACCCACTCAGTCAACTCCAATGACTCTTGCTGCCAGGATCGAATATATAATCTGTTTAGCTATTAAAGCCCTGTAATGGTAATGGGAATTTGAGGATTTTCCCTGCCCCTTGATAGACTTAAGTGAATTTGAGGACCTTCCCTGATTTGAAAAGAAACCTGCCCCCTAATAGGCTGCATGTGGTCACATGGAGCCTGTGGTGGGAGGCTTGTTTTTCAGGAATGCCCACACCTTGTTACTTTGTGATTGGGCAGTGGGTCAAGAGGGTTGTGATGTTCTCTGACCCAGGAGAAGGCTAAATATACCCTAATGGGAGGTTTTGCTTTGGAACTCACTCATGGGAAGAGCTACATGATTTAGCCAAATGAGACTCTGGGCAGTCATTGAGGCCCCTCGACTTCCAAAACCCAGATATTGGTGCTTTTCTCTCTGGTAACTAACTAGGTATGGATGTAATGCTCAGATAGCTGGAAGCCCTGTCTGCTGAATTGTGTTATTTTCTCTGTCTGTACTTTCTGTGTTCTTATAACTTCTGTTTGTATTCTCTGAAGTTTAGGTGCTAACTTCTCTTCCTGAATTAGGTAAATGATATGAGTTTGATTAAAGGAAGATTGTTAACCCTTTTTGAGTTGCTTTCCTTTAGAAAAAGCAGATCTAAGAACCTGTGCTAGCAGCCACCCTGGGTATGCTGGGGTGCTTGCTGCTACAAGCCCTCCACAACTTAGTCACTTTCTAACTTTCCACTCTTTCTACTTTGCTCCCTTCTGGGTTTCCTGTGATTCAGTGACCTTTCTATTCCTTCCTCTAAATATTCCATCTCCTGACTGGCCATTTTCACTTGCTAATTTCCATGCCTGGAACTCCTCATATTCACCTCCTAACTTCTCTAGCTTCTGTCAAGTGTTAGCAAAAATCCCATCTTCTGCAAGAAGCCTTTCCTTAATGCTATTGTCTTCCCTTGATTGATTGTCTCCAGTTTTATCTTGTAAATATCTTAGTTGTGTGTAACTGTTTGCATGTTGTCTCTCTCATAAGGATGTAAGTTCTTTTAGGTCAGGGACTGAATTTTGTCTCTCTTCATATCCCTAACACTTAAGGTTGCCTGGCACGTAGTAGGTGCTTAATTCTTGTTGACTGTGTGCAAACAGGAAAGTCTAACAGCAGTTCTCAACCTGTGGGTTATGTTCAATTTGTAACAATGAAAATACATCCTGCATATCAGATATTTACATTACGATTCATAACAGTAGCAAAATTACAGTTATGAAGTAACAACGAAAATAATGTTATGGTTGGGGGTCACCACAACATGAGGAACTGTATTAAAGGGTCGTAGCATATGTGGAATCTTTGTTCTTGTTTTTGTTTTTCGACATTGAGTGTTGGATAACATTGGCAGACACCTTTGGCAAACATTTCTGCATCCTTGTTTTGTGCTTTGCTTGATAATTTGAGGTTCATTAAGCAAAGCAATTTGCTTGGTTGTGTCTATGAAGCATCTGATCTTAAAAATATACAAGTGAAATCTTATTGAAGGAGAACCTTTCAAAGCTATGTTTTGAGTCAGGTCAAATGAGTTTAAAATAAACAACAAGAGATACAGTGGGATCATGTGTTTTCTAAATCTTTCATTCAACTTTATAACTTTGAAGATGTTCTATAGAAACTTCTATAGAAAATCATTTTTGAAAGCCTTCCTATTTCCTTCTCATATTTTCATCAAAATATATTCAATATGTGTGTGGATCATTCTCAAAATGATTTTATAGATATGAGAATATTAGCATATAGTTTGGTGGTTTTTGTTGTCCTCATGATTGCCTTCTTAAAGATAGATAACACATTTAATAAGCATTTACTATGATCCAAGCACTGTGTTAAATGCTAGGAGTACAAATCCAAACACAAAACAAACAAATAAAAAGACAGTCCCTGCCCTCAAGGACCTCAGAGGCTAATGGTGGAAAACAGTATGTAAAAGGTAGCAAAAACTGGATGGGGGAAGGTTGGAAGCTACTGAGTTGGGGCACAGTTAAGAAGTAGGTCAGGGAGTCATGGGCTGAGCTAGATTTGGAATGAATAATAATGCTGTCTGTGATTTAAAAAAAAAGGACAGTGTCTCTTTTTCTACATCTTGAAGATTTATCCTTCAGTAATTTTAAAATAGTTTTGGTTTCAGGACAGATATTTTCTTTCTATATTTGCACTAGTCTAGTCCAACTGCTTTTTCCATCTTTATCTTCTTTGGTGTCATTTCCACTAACTCATCTAACACAATAGGATTTAAGTATAGGATTTCACTATAGGATAGTATTTAAATATAGTTGTTCAATTGTCATTGATGATGAATATAGCTTAGAATAAACATGCTGATCAATCTATTCCATTTTCCTCTGTTTGTTGTCCTTTCAATTTTGCCTAATAAATACTCTAGGGATGCTCTGGCTTAGTTAACTTTCTGCAGACTCATTTTCTACTTCACTTCTTTGCTGTGTGTGTGTGTGCGTGTGTGTGTGTGTGTGTGTTACACTGTCATAATCATCTACCATCCTATTCTGTAAAATTTTAGAATTGACCTTAAAATTACAAGTTTAGCCTTTGGCTGTTTTTTTTTCCCCGTTTGGCAAAGGGAGCAAATGTTTTTTAACCAAAGCAATTTCTGGGCCCATTTGGTCTCACTGTTGTGGCTAGTGCTTTGTATAAGTTAAATGTACAAGTTAAACATTTATAGGAAATGAGCATGACATGGGTAAAAGTAATTTTCTTTATCCATTTTTCATATTTACTAGCTTGATTGAACAGGTGGGTTTGGAGCTATTAGAAAGGATTGCTTACTTAACTTTGACTCAAATTTATTTTTTTGTTTTGATGGCAATAGCTAAGGGACATAGATTTTATTCAGTAGTAGGAACAAGGAAATACCAATTAATCACTCACTCTCATCTGTTGAGTATATTACCCAGTAGTAGAAGGCTCCAACTGCCAAGTTTGGGTTTTTTATTTTTATTTTTAACTTAGAATTGACTAGCACATTACCTTTAGCTATGATTCTTTGTGGACCATGTAAATTTTCTGCCCTTGGTCTAGGTCTATGTGGATCATCCAAAAATATCACTGCTAATTTTATTTCCATCTTATTTTAGGAAAACTCCTTTTTGTTCCAATTCCCATTATGTTTTCTAGTTACTCAAGCTTCCATATATAGTTAGATTGAATGTTTAACTAAAGTGATAAAAGCATTTAAAAAAAAAACAGAAGGATCAATAAGGATCATTCTCATTCCTTATTCAAGTGTTCATATAACTACAGACTTTAATTTCCCTACCCAAGCCACTGCATCTCTCCCAACCACTGAGCGTGGACAAGAGGAATTGAGTGTAGCTGGAACTTAGTAAATCTATTTGCTTCCTCATTACAGAAGACATAGTGTCTGCAAAGTCTGGGAATTACTTTTCTTCACAGGAAACCATCTTGATAAGCCTTCTAGTCAGTGTCTGCTTGTGCTTTCCTGATCTTCTCCTCTTTATTCAGGTCACCTCTCCATTTGTTGCCACAGCTCTGGATTACTACCCCTGCCTCATTTGTCT
This sequence comes from Pseudochirops corinnae, assembly GCA_028646515.1. Lineage (NCBI taxonomy): Eukaryota > Metazoa > Chordata > Mammalia > Diprotodontia > Pseudocheiridae > Pseudochirops > Pseudochirops corinnae. The sequence goes on along the minus strand of JAQQSV010016321.1, from coordinate 3,228 downwards.
TGATATCTTCATCACTCTCGGTTGGGTCTGGCTCACGTCCCATAGGACACATGGCCTCAATTTTTTCAAATTAATTTTTTTTTCATGGACAAAACCCCATTTTCTCCCTCCTACTTCCCCTACATTGCAGGAGACAGGGGAGAGGAGAACCCTTTGTAAAACATTTACATAGTCAAGCAAAACAAATTTCCACATTGGCCATGCCCAAAACTATGTCAATATGTATGCTGAAGTCTTCACTCCTCTGTCAAGACATGGGTAGTATGTTTAATCATTGGTTTCCTGGAATTACTTTTCATCATTGCAATTATCAGAGTTCTTAAGTCTTTCAAAGCTGTTTGTCTTTACATTGTTGTTATTTAAATAAAAATAAATTCTGCTCACTCCACTCTGAATCAGTTAATTCAGGTCTTCCCAAGTTTCTTTGAAACCATTCTTTTAATCATTTCTTATATAATAATACTTCATTATATTCATATGTCATAATTTGTTCAATCATTCTCCAACTGATGGACAAAAAAAAGTTAATATAAATATTTTGTATATGTGGATCTTTTTGATTTCTTTAGGGTATAAACCTAGTAGAGGTCATTTTCTAGGTCAAAGGATATCGCAGCTTAGTAATTTACAGACATAGTAACAAACTGTTTTCGGAATGACTGAACCAATTCATAGCTTAACCTTGTTGGCCTTAGTTTCCTCATCTGTACAATGAGCTGGAGAAGGAAATGGCGAATGACTCTAGTATCTTTGCCACGAAAACCCCAAATGGGTCATGAAGAGTGAGACATGACTGGAGCAAGGAAACAACAACAAATGTTAAACATGAATTTAAGTCAAGGGACCTGGGTTTGAATTCTGGCTGAAACAATAATTTGTGAACTTCTTGAGGGTAAGGTGTGTACTGTTTTTTTGTCTTTGTATCATTAGTGCCTAGTTCAGTATTAGAATCTAATAGTCACTTAAAGATGAATGAATGCTTTCAGTCAATTTCATTAAAAAAAGATCTTTTATAGTTTGCAGTGTCTAGAAAAATGGTATTTTTAGATAGTCTAAAATCTGTGTGATTGTTATCATGTTCCTCCCTCCTTAAAAAAAATCATTCTGTCATTGTTACTGCAGAAGTAGAGGGTAGTCACGCAGGTTTATGATTCCCTTTAAGTTTTCCCTCATTTTATAGCTTGCTATGGTCAAAAGATGCATCACCCAAAGCCATTCTATTGACTTACCTGTCTATGGTGGTTCTCAGACAACAGAGCATTTATTAATGGGATCCCACTCAAAGGCTTTCCATCTTAGTGGGCCTCTAGAGTTTATATTACCTTGCATAACTTTCAAGAAACAAGAATTATCTACATCAGTGGTTCTCAGCCTGTGGGTTATGTTCAATTTGTAACAATGAAAATACATCCTGCATATCAAATATTTACATTATGATTCATAACAGTAGCAAAATTACAGTTATGAAGTAGCAATGAAAATAATTTTATGGTTGGGGGTCATCACAACACGAGGAACTGTATTAAAGGGTCGTGGCATTAGGAAGGTTGAGAACCACTGATTTACATGCTACAATGAAGCAACTGCATATTACTTTTTTGGAGAAGAGTTATAAAATGTATGTAAAATACAATTGGCAGGTTGGACTAGTATTAACCACAAGTTCTCTGACCTCAAAGAAAGTATGGTTCACTTATTTGTCATAAGTAATTAATATCTTGATGACTTCATAGCTTCCATATGACCCAGAATTGTTGTAAAAGGATATTCTAACTTTTCCAATAGGAAAACAAGAATTTCCTTGTCCTTAAATTGGATACACTTGGAAATGGAAATCGCCCAGATAATTAATTGATTTTGAGAAAAAAATTTAATATAATACCTCTTCTAGGTTGTTCCCTCTACTTGCACTAGATGTCTGGGGTCCCCAGATGCTGGCTGACTACTATATCTCAGGGTTCTAGGGATAACACTGTGTGCTGTTTCTAATACTGTCGTTCACAAATCCCCATCCTACTTCCCTTTAACAATCAGCTAGTTGACTCAATTTTCTTTTAGTAATGGCATCTTTTTTTTGCTTTTTGGAGGGCAATTAGGGTTAAGTGACTTGCCCAAAGTCACACAGCTAGTGTGTCAAGTGTCTGAGTCTGGATTTGAACTCAGGTCCTCCTGACTACAGGGCCAGTGCTCTATTCACTGTGCTACCCAGCCACCCCCAAATAGATAAGGTTGTATCTTGTTTTTTGCCTTTTTTTTTTTGGAAGGATAATTAGGGTTAAGTGACTTGCCCAAGGTCACACAGCTAGTAAGTGTTAAGTGTCTGAGGCCAGATTTGAGCTCAGTTCCTCCTGACTCCAGGGCTGGTGCTTTATTCACTGTGCTACCTAGCTGCCCCAAGTAATGGCATTTATTAAGATGGACCAGTTGGGTGGCACAGTAGATAGAATGCTGGGCCTGAAGGTAGGAAGACTGATCTTCCCAAATTAAAATCTGACCTCAGACGCTTACTAGCTGTGTGACCCTGGACACGTCACTTATCCCTATTTGCCTTAGTTCCTTATCTATAAAGTGAGCTGGAGAAGGAAATGGCAAATCACTCCAGTATCTTTGCCAGTATCCAAATAGCATCATAAAGAGTCAGACATGACTGGAATGACTGAACAACAGCATTTACTAAGATGGTTTAGTAAAAACAGTTGGTATAAAATATTTCCCCTGAAAGCTTGGGACCTACTTTTACACAAATACACAGAGGTGCATGAGAAATATGCGCTCAAACTAAGAACACAATGACATTGAGGCAAGTGTACTGTCTTGTTTTTTATAGCTCTTAGTATTTTATGGCCTGGAGCTATTTTCTTGTCCATAGCCAGCATTCTTCTGTGGGGGTCATGATCCTTGAAGCTGTCTTTTTCCATTTGTCCTTGGTACATCACTCTGCTCCCATAGCCTATTGGTCCAGTCTCTTGTTATGGGAATCTGAAGCTCTTCCTGCCTCTTGGCCCCTTGATAGGCTTAAGTGTATCCGAGAACCTTTCCTGATTTGAAAGTATACTCTGCCCCCTAATAGGCTGAATGTGGTCATATGGAGCTTCTAGCGCGAAGCTTGTTTTTCAGGAATGCTCATACCTTATTACTTTGTGATTGGGCAGTGAGTCAAGAGGGCTGTGACATTCTCCGATTCAGGAGAAGGTTATATGTACTCTGATGTGAGTTCTTGCTTTGGGG
>JAQQSV010016320.1:0-11870 GCA_028646515.1 Pseudochirops corinnae | reverse complement strand
AGTTTTTAATCCATTCTGCTATCCACCTCCATTTTATGGGAGAATTCATCCCATTCACATTCACAGTTATGATTACTATCTGTATCTTTCCCTCCATACTATTCCCTCTCCTGTTTGTGCTTTTATTTCTTCCTTCTCCCTTCCCCTCCTTAAGAGTTTTTCTTTTGAGCACCATCTCCCTCAGTATTCCCTCCCTACACACCTCCCTCACTTTATCTACCCTTCCTCTTACTACTATTTCTCTCTCTTCTAACCACCCCCTTCTTTTTTCCCCCTTCTTTTTTCCCCCTTACTCCTCCTACTGCCTGTAGGGCGCAATAGATTTTTATGCTTAACGAGTATGTTATTCCTTACTTGAATCCAAACTGATGAGAGTTAATTTCACACAGTGCTTCTCTCCCTCCCTCCTTTCTCTCTATTATAATGAGTTTTTGTGTCTTTTCATGTTAGAATCCTAAACTTAACTGACTATGTTAATCCCTCCTTGAACCAAAACCAATGAGAGTAAAATTCATATAATGTTCATCTCCCTCCCATGTTTCCCTCTACTATGGTATGTTTTATGCCTCTTTGTGTGGCATAATTTACCCTCTTCTGCCTCCTCCTTTCCTTTTCTCCCATTACAATCCCTTTGTACCCCTTAATAAGTTTTTTTGTTTTATCATCAAATTAGTTCATTTATACCCACACCCTCTATCTATGTATATCTCTATTAAATGTTGTGATAATTATATCTCTCAATATTGACAGGTATTAGCTTCTCATATAGGGATGTAAATAGTTTGTTCTTATTGAATCACAAATTATGTGCCTATGTGTGTGTGTTTTCCTTCTTTACCTTTTTATGTCTCTCTTGAGTCTTGTATTTGGAGATCAAGTTTTCCATTGAGCTCTGGCTTTTTCATCAGAAAAGTCTGGAAATCCCTTATTTCATTGAATGACCATCTCCTTGCCTGAAACACTATTCTCAGTATTGCTGGGTAGTTGATCCTTGGTTGCAGTGTAATCTCTTTTGCCTTACAAAATATATTCCAATCCCTCTGATCTTTTAATGTAGAAGTTGCTAGGTCCTGTGTGATCCTGACTGTAGTTCCATGATATTTGAATCGTTTCTTTCTGACTGCTTGCAATATTTTCTCCTTGACCTTATAATTCTGGAATTTGGCTACTATACTTCTTGGAATTTTCAATTTGGGATCTCTTTCAGGAGAAGTCCAGTGAATTCTTTCAATAACTATTTTACCCTCTGATTCTAGGACCTCAGGACAGTTTTCTTTGATAATTTCTTGAAGGATGTTATCCAGGCTGGTTTTTTTTTTTTTTTTGTCATGGCTTTCTAGGAGACCAATAATTTTTAGATTATCTCTCCTCAATCTGTTCTCCAGGTCAGTTGTTTTTCCAATGAGATATTTTACATTTTCTTTTAATTTTTCAATCTTTATATTTTGTTTGACTGATTTTTGATGCATCAGTGGCTTTGACTTGACTGATTCTAATTTTTAGTGGATTATTTTCCTCAGTTAGTTTTTGAAGCTCCATTTCTATATGTTCAGATTTCATTTTTAGGGAGGTATTTTCTCTAGTTAGATTTTGAGCCTCTTGTCCCAGTTCACAAATTTTACTTTTTCAGGATTTGTTTTCTTCAGTGAGATTTTTTTCCATGTTGGCCAATGTAATTTTAAAAGAATTGGTCAATTTATCTTCTATCTTCCTAATTTGGCTTTTAAAGTCTTTCCTGAGCTCTTCCAAAAATGCTTTTTGGGCTTGAGAGCAGTTCATATTTCCTTCTGTGGTCTCAGGTGTGGATATAGAGTAGGTAGTGTCTCCTGAAAGTGATTCTTCTCATTCACAATAATAGGATTTAATAATCTTCCAGCCCATTGTGATTGCCTATTTCTTGAATTTTAAAGTGGATTTCTGCTTCTGGTTCATAAAGGGCTCTGACTCCTGCTTCTCAAGCTGGGAGCTAGGGGTCTGGTTGTTGACTTTGTGTTCTGTAGCCTCTGGGTGTCTAGACTGAGGCCAAGGCCAGGACTGTCAGTGTTTCCCCTGGATTACCATGAGGCTCACAGAGTAAGGCATGGGAAGTGGGGTGGTCTGGTCACTTCAGGTTTCCACCTCTGTGCCCCTGGGCTAGAGCTTGGGCAGCCTCAGTGGTTGGTGGCTGACAGTGCTGGTGTCTGTAGATTCCCTTGGTTGTGCTAAGGCACACCTGGGCTTCTGGTGTTAGATCTTGCTGGCTCCACCTCACTGGGCTTTGGGATCTCCTGCTGGTTAACTGAGATGGGGTTTGTTGGGATGTCTCCTGCCCTTCACTTCAGGCTTGGCACAGCCTCAGTCACACCCTTCCTCTAGGACTGCCAAGCTTGCTGCTGCTTACACTATTTCAGGATTTTACACTGAGGCAATAATTTCTGAGTTTTCAGGGTCAGGGAGGGGCGTTGGACTAGCTAGGTTTTACTCCACCATCTTGGCTCCTGGAAGCTCAGTTAGGTGATTTTTAAACATCCAAATTGTGGGCTGATAGCCCCAAGAGAGGCTGCTGTCACTGCCACAGGCCCTGCACTTTCTCTTACCCAGCTCCAACCTATCCTCTGTCCCTCAGTGGGAGGTCTGCGAAGCCAGGGCTCACTCTGGCTCTACTGTGGTCTGGTCTCTGGCTCGCACTGGTGCAACCCTCATGTGCTCCATGCTCCCCCTCCCCAGTACTACATGGGCACTTTCCTAGACTGGGAATCTGCCACACTCCATCTCCTAATGCAGTGGTTCTCAACCTTCCTAATGCTGCAACCCTTTAATACTCATATGTGGGCGTATCTGCATGTGGGTGGACCCACCTGGAGATGGATAGAGGAGTGGTGTCTTGGTTCCTAAGACCATCGGAAATATGGGTTTTCCAATGGTCTTAGGCAACCTCTGTGAAAGGGTCATTTGACCCCCAAAGGGGTTGTGACCCACAGGTTGAGAACTGCTGTCCTAATGGATTCTGTCACTCTAAAATCTGTTCAGATTCACTTTTTAGATGTTACTGACAGAATTCACAGAGGAGCTTAGATGAGTTCCTGCTTCCACTCTGCCATCTTGGCTCAGCCCCTCTCAAATCCAAATCTGATGAACCTTCCTGGAGCTAAGAAAAAATCATTGGATCATAGATTTCACCCTTTGGAAAGATCTCAGAAGTAGTCTAGTCCAACTTCCTTATTTTATGGATGAGGAAACTGAGGCTTAGAGGTTCAAGTGATTTGCCAAAGTCATATGGGCAATAAGTGCCAGAGAAAGAATTGAGTCCCAGTCCTCTGACTTGAAAGACAGTGCTCTTTCCATTGTCCTAAGCCAATGCAACTTTCCTCATTTTATAGGGTGGGAAACTGACACCCACAGAGGGGAAGTAAGTTATCTAATAGGTAACAGAATTGTGCATTCAGTACTAGGAATTGTGCTAAGAATGGTGAATGCAGAGGCAAAAGCAAAACAGTACCTGCTCTCAAGGAGTTTCCAGTTGGATAAAAGAGACAATACACACACATTCAATCATCTTCAGAATGTATGGAAAATGAATGCCATGATTTCAGGATGGGGGGATACTAGTTGTTGGGAAAACATGAAAGGCTTCATGTAACCTCTTTTATGTGTTTTCTCCCCCATCAGAATATGAATTCCTTGAGAACAGGGGTATCTTACCTTTTTTTTTTTTTGGTATCCCCGGCATTTGGCATAGTGCTTTGCACATATTAAGTGTTGAATATGTTGTTTCCATTCATTCATTCATTCATTCATTCATTCATTCATTATTCATTCATGAAGGAGGTAGAGCTTGAGCAAAATCATATGGCTGCTGATTGATAGAGCCAGTTTTCTGACTCCAATTCCAGTGCTTTTCTTTCTACTGTAGGCAGCTAAAATATAAGAAAGTAAAATTTCTCTCTCTCCCTCCCCCCTCCCATCCTTAGTAATGTGATTTATAAAGAAAAGGTAAGACTTTGGAATAGCGTTCACTGGTTTATAGCATTTTAATATCCCAAGGAGCGAGTGCTTTTGTAAGATGCCCAAGAGGGATGCATTAAAGCGGTGATGGGGGCTTCTCCTACTGTGGTTATTGCTTTCATTAAAGTCACAAAATTCTTTGCCATAAATTTTGTGTGCTTTGTGCTTTTTTTCTTCTAGGAAGCTATTACATTATTCTTGATCCTTTGAAGTAGATTTTTAAAGTATGCATTCTAGATAGAAAAGTACATCTAATCAAGCATTCCAGTGATGCCAGTAGCTTGCGTTTGGCTTCACTCCGTTCAGTGACAAGGCATATGTGAAATCTGCAAAGGTTTGAAGGCTCCAATTACTTAGATACTAACACTTTAATTGATGTCCTGGGTTGAGTCTCCAAAGTTTCTTAGGGAAAAAATCCCAAGTCAAACACTTGTTTCTTGTAAATTGCTCTTCATTTTATGGGGTCCTGGAAAGTCATTATTCTGTCTTTTTGCATTTTGGGGGTTTGGGAATGAATGAGGAAAAGAATACTACTACAGACTTCAGAAATGTGAAATCAGAGTCGCAAGTGACATCTGAAACTCCAACTTTTGACTTGGTATTTAACCTCCACCTTAAACTTCCTAAGGGTATGTGTGTATGTGTGTGTGTGTGTGTATGTAGAGGAGTTTTTTCTCCTTTTCTCTTCCCTTTCTTATAGCCTATTGATAAAGTGGCTCTCTCTGGTATGGGTACCAATCATCCTTGACCTAAGTCCCCAGTTGATGGGGTCAAATAAGCATTCTTTAGGGGCTTACTATGTACTGGACACTGTGGTAAATGAAGGCAATCAAAAAAGAAAAACCAGCCAATAAGAGTTTCATTTCTCAAGGAGAAGCTCAGGTCACAGATCATGTCCATCCCCATGGAGCCACAGCACATACTCCACAGGCCCACCCTATTATATACATAAAGTGTATCACAAACCTTTAAGTGCTATTAAAATGTCTTTTCTTATTAATTACTATCTCCTTTCTGGGATTTTTTTGTCATCAGTGAATTACTGGGTGTTTATAGATCTCTTCTTTCATTGTAGGTTCTTTTTCTGGTATTTAGCTTCATTTGATAAACATAGGAAATTCTTTCCCTCAGTTCCTTTTCAGTTAACTAGATGTATACAAATTAATGTGAATACATGTTTGTTAGCTCCTTTCAGGATCAGCCCATGGTTAGATAAGAGATGGTTATGCCACAGTAAAAAAAATCCTAATTTTATTCTCAGACTAATATCCTTAACCAGTTATTCACTTTCCAAATATTCCCCTCTTCCAAACTCCTTGTCTTCTATTAACAAGAGTGATGCAAACACCATCCATCTCTGGAAGATCTTCAATTCCTTGCCCTAGAGTTTTGTAATACTTAGTAATGTTTTCAAGATTTCTTCTACATTATTTGTACTTATATGAATTACCAGAAGAGGGCCATAGTCATCAGGTCTGACAAGACTTGGGAAGTTTTTGGTCACATTCTGTGTATCTGTTCTAGGAAGATGGCAGGAGAATTACCATCTCTATACTCCTGAGACTTGCCTCTTGATGTAGCCCAATATTTAATTGGTTTTTTTTAGTCTATGACATACTGCTGTTGACTTCTATTGAGTTTATAGTCCAGAGGAACAGACACACTATTTTAAAAAATAGTATTTTACTTTTCTCAATGACATGTTAAAACAATTTTTATCATTAGTTTCTTTTTAATTTTTGACTGATAAATTATTTTTTTTCTTTTTGGAGGAGGGAAGGCAAGGCAGTTGGGGTTAAGTCACTTGCCCAAGGTCATGTGGCTAATAAGTATTAGGTGTCTGAGGCCGGATTTGAACTCAGGTCCTCCTACTCCAGGGCTGGTGCTCTATTCACTGTGCCAACAAGCCATCCCATGACTTTTAAATTCTGTCGCTCTCTCCCTTTCTTCCCTTTACCTGAGATGGTAAGCAATCCAATATAGGTTATACATGTCCAATCATGTGAAACATTTCCACATTAGTCATTTTGTACAAGAAAACTTGTAATGCCAATGTGATACCCATAACAAACACTAAGAACATGCATGCATATTTCCAAGGTAGATTTGCAAAATATAATAAATTCTCTTCCTCAAAGGGAAAACCAAAATATTTATTTGGAACATCATTAGGATACCAAGAGGTAAGATTTAACAAGTTACTAATCACTAATTCAGGGAGTGCTGACATCTTAAGCCTTCTTTCTGTCTGTGGGCTTCCCCACAAAAACAAGTTCCCCTAGACAAATTCCTCCTTCTGCCCACTCATGCTTGCTTCTCTCTCTCTCCACTCTGCCTTCATCTCTGTTCTCTGCTGTCTGTTCTCTCTTCTCTTCTTTGGGCAAGCTTCTCTCACACTGAGATACAAGTGACCCAGGCTCCATGTGACGCAGGCTCCAGGTCACACAGATCTATTAACAACAGGGAAGATCTTCCTATTTCATTAACATTACAAGACTCTATAAAAATAGAATTAAAGGAAGGAAGAAAGCAAAATATAGTATGCTTAATTCTGTATTCAGACAATACCACTTTTTTCTCTGGAGGTGGATAGCATGTTCATCATGAATCCTTTGGGATTGTCTTGTATTTCTGAGAATAACTAAGTCATTCGCAGTTCTTCATTGTATAATATTGCTGCTACTTTGTAGAATGTTCACCTGATTCTGCTCACTTCATTTTGCATCAGTTCATGTGAATCTTACCAGGTTTTTCTTAAATGATCCTGCTTGTTATTTCTTATAGAACAATAATATTCTGCAGTCATTACCCAATTGATCAACAGCCCCTTGATTTCCAGTTCTTAGCCACCACTAACAGAGTTGGTATAAATATTTTTTTTGTATAAATAGGTCCGTTCTCCTTTAAAAACAAACAAACTTTTTTCAGGATACAGACATAGCAGTGGTATTGGTGGATCAAAGTGCATGCATAGTTTGATAGCCCTTTGGGCATAGTCCTGAATTGCTCTCTAGAACAGGTGGATCAGTTCACAACTCCACCAACAGTGCATTAGTGTCCCAGTTTCCCCACATCCCCTCCAACATTTATCATTTTCCTTTTTTTTTGTCATATCAGTCAATCTGATAGGTGTGAGGTGATAACTCAGAGTTGTTTTAAAGTGCATTTCTCTAATTAATAGTGATTTAGAGCATTTTTTTCATATGATTATGGATAGTTTTGATTTCTTTCAGACAGTCTACTATTTAATCATGTTGCTTGCTACTTGTATTTGACTTTTTGCACCCAAATGGATGACTTTACATTAATTAGATTTTGGCTTTTTAGGGGCAGCCATAATAACAACTAGCATTTACATAAGACTTTGATATTTTCGAAGCATTTTATATATGTTAATCTCTTTTGATCCGTATCTAGTGACTTGGGGCTATTATAATCATCTCCGTTTTACAGATGAAAAAGCCAAGACTGAGAGAAGTTAAAGTGACTATCCCTGAGTTACCCAGATAAGTATGTGCTTGGAGGAGACTTTGAACTTAGATTTTTCTGACTTCAAGTCCAGCATTCCATCTACTGGGTCCCCTAGCAGCAAACTATGTATTTTTCTCCTGACGTCACACTCATTCTTTTACTCCCACCAGCCTGGCTATGAAGGCAGATACTTAAGAAAAATATTTGCCAGAACTGTCAGAAGTAGAAAAATGTCAATGATGAATCTTTTAAAGGGGAGCAGACCAATAGTTCCAGCTCTCATCCCTTACCCCATAGGATCTCAGCAAATCTCCTTATCCTTAAGAGTCACAAGAAAAATTCATGGGCAAAGCAAAGCTAGGAGGGAACAGTATAAGATTAGGAGCAAGAACAAAAAGGGATCAGTAATTATCTATGTGTGTGTGTATATATATGTATATATATGTATGTATATATACATACATATGTATAGAGAGATATAGATGTGTGTATGTGTGAGTGTGTGTGAGTGTATGTGTGTACATATACACAAGGACTTAAGAAATTAAAATCAAAGGACTTTGCACGGAGAGTGAGGGGGAATGGCAGCCAGAATTCCAGATTAGCAGTACTCGTCTCTCTAACTTCACTCATCACTGACAAAAACAGAGGAGATGCATCTCCATAACCTGAGTGGCTTTTTTAATGACTGAGAAGATGTCTATGAAAGCCAGCCCTACTCTATGTGTCCAGTCAGACTGGACTCAGGGCCCAGTGCTCTCTTCTGTCCTGTGTCCTGACAGGAAGTTTTTGAAAGATCTGAGAGATGTCAAAGAGGAATGACCAAAATGTTCCTGAGCATAGAGAAGGAGAAAGGGGGAGACTGACAGACATTTTTTAGAGAAAAGCAAGTGTAGTTTTGCTGACAAACCTTTGATAAGTTTCATAACCCCATGAGGACTTATGTCTTGAAGAAGTGAAATGAAGGAGGAGGAAATTTTGGCAGAATGTGGAGCAAGCACAGTGAAGGAGGAAGGGCTTCTGAAGCTTTTCTGGAAATAGTCTACTGAGGCACACTGAGAGATTCTTTTTTGCAAATAATATTTTACTGTTTTCCTCAATTATATGTAAAAAAAGTTGAGGAATTCCTAAGATCTGAATCAGTTTTTGAGATGCAGAAATCAATTACTAGAGTGCACGGATTCAGTGCACACCAACATGTATGTTGGCGGAAGTGTTTGAATGTTGAAGTTACAGACAACAAAGAAAAAGAAAGTCCTTTTAAGGTTTTTACTTTCTTTTAAAAAAAACCTAATGGATTTACACTATTGTGCAATTTTTATTGTAAAACAGGAGAGGACCAGTTGTATTCCGCTATTCAAATGAATTTTTGATCTCCCCGTGCCAAGGGTTCCCTCTGATAATTCACATTATAGCCATCCATGCCTGCATATCCATTAGACTTTGAACACCACTGCTCCCAGAAAACTAATGATGGGCTTCACCTATAAGGCAATGGAGGTAAATGTGAATAGGCTGCAACTTATGACCAATGAGGAATTTTGAAGAAGAACATAAGTAAAGGAAGTCATCAAGAACTGTATGATACAGGGTGGCTAGGTGGTGCAGTGAATAGAGCACTGGCCCTGGAGTCAGGAGGACCTGAGTTCAAATCCAGCCTCAGACTCTTAACACTTACTAGCTGTGTGATTTTGGGCAAGTCACTTAACCCCAATTGTCCTGCCCTTCCCCCCTCCAAAAAAACAAAAAAACCCCAAACAAACTAAAAAAAAAAAGAATTGTATAATACAGAGAGAAGATAGGCTAGCCACATGACGAGAGTGAGAGAAGGCAAGACATGGCCAGAGTACACCTCTGGGATCCTTGAGATACAGAAGAAAGTAGGGACGGGCTCTTTGCTATTGGGTGGACTCTTACTTCCTTTCCAAAGGTCACCACAGAAAGTCTAATGGATATACAGCAACAGTGGCAAAATTTTTGCTTTTGGATAATGGACTTTTGCTCTTATGGGAAGCCTGGGATCAGTAAAGGTACTTTGTCATTTCCCAGCAATCATCCAGCCTTCTTTCCTTCTCCTTATTCACTCTGGGCCCAGCCCACTGTCTATTTTTACTGACTGTCTCAGATATACATCCTGGACAAACTCCAAAGTGTGTCCATTTAGATGAATGTTGAAATCTGGGCAATCAATTGTATTTGTGTGATCTTTTCCATGTGGACGAATAGTTCAAACTTCTTTTGTTGATTACGGAACTCTTTAAGGAGACTGTAACATTTCACTGTATTATGCCATCAGTATAATCTTATTCACAACCAGGAACATCTGGAGGACCTCATATCCACAAAGGAATCCTTCCTCTGCCTGGACTCCATGCTGGGTGCCCTCCATCACTATGGGGATTTGGTGAATATATATCTCCTTGTTTTATGCCCCATGTGATGAAGCATAAAATCGATTGGGTTATTTCTGTTATTATATCTCCTAAAGAATACTGCATAATCTTGATGTATGGATGGGAGAAGCCTGTAAGATGGCATTTTGTTCTATGTGGCTGAAAGCTCTGTCACAATCAAGGAACAATGAACAAAATGAAAAGCTATATTCTCTACATATGGATAAAGACGGTCCATGGTTAAATATTGTTTGCTAAAGTTTTCTTCCTCCTGATGCATCAAAGATGCCCTCAGTTCACTTATAGATGACTGATATAAATGAGAGAAGACACATATAGTCATTGACCCTTTGTTTTGTTATTGTTAAAACTGATACTGATTTTTTTCATGCCTTTAGTATCTTGCCCTCTTCGAGATCCTTCAGAAATTTGTCCCTCATTTCCCTCACTATTCTACTGACTTCTTTACATATCTCCTCTGTGTATACTTGATCCGATCCAGCTGCTAGTCCTGTCTTTATATTTCTTAGTGGCATTTCTATCTCCTTTTGAAACAAGTCAGTAACTAGGGTGGTAGGGTCCAAGAGATCAGGAAAAGAAAAAAAAAAGCCAACATCAGCAGAAATTGTGATTTTTTTTTTTCATTTAGGGGAATAGGAGTGAGGTGTGAGTCCTAAATAAGGGATGGACTTTGATTGGTTGGATAGGACTTCAAGAAGGCCCACGATAGCTACTTTGATATATCTAATTTGAACAGGTTAAGGGTGCAGGAATATTAAGCAATTAGAATAACACCAAAGTTGTGGCAAAGAGGGCAAAGATTGAGAACAGCAGGAAAAATCAGGGCTCCTGTCAGATAATCTGAGGTTAAGGAATGGGTGGGTATCAGTGAGTACGAACAGGTGGGGCACTAATTAGAAGAGCTGATGTGTAGAGGGTTTTAGAAATAGCTTAATGTACATTATCTCACTTGCTCTTCACATCTCTGGGAAACTATTGGTGCAAGTATTATACTAATATGACAGATGAAGAGACTGAGAGTCAGGGGGGTCAAATGATTAAATCTAGGTAACACGGTTACTACATGGTAGAGTTTAGACTTGAACCAAAGTGTCCTGATTTGAACAAGGTCTCCTGAGTTAACGTCCTGTAAAATTTTCTTTGTACTTCAGCTATCACCATCACAGGGGTCTTAACAGAAAACTGAGAAATGCATGCCTTCTCAGTGTTGGAAATAAGATACAGGAAAGTTGGTAACACAAGGAAGACACAGAACACCCAGGAAACTAAAATACAACTTCTTTAAAGCTCTGTTCTTGAAGAAGCAATTGATCCTCATTTCATTGTATTTCTATTTGAACAAATAACTTAATTTTTTTTTAAAAGAAGTTTAACTTTGAAAATAAATGATTTTGGTTCTGAAAAAAAATGAAGAAGCCAGAGATACAAATAAATTAAATCAAATCCAAATACCTAGCTACATCATTAATATCCAGTGGATACTGATTCAGGTGAAAATTGTTTGGCTGCTGCCAGGAAGTGCTCTTCCCCCTCCGGTGGTTTGAATGTTCACATGGCTGGGAGTAGTGGGAGCCACTAACTATTCTTCACAAAATTGGAGACTTCCGTGTCTTCCTAGTGCCAGGACTCTCCTCTCTGAAGACCTGTAGCCTGCTTAGCCCTACTGACATTACCTGAGGACTCCTGGGACCTTGATATCTTTCCCTTTACTACATGCTTAGGGTTTCCTAGCTTTTCCATCCACCTTGCTGAAGAAGTTTCTCTTATGTGTGTCACCGCCGCTCCGCCTCCCCATCAGAGTGTGATGCCCTTGAGATCAGGGACTGACTAGTTTTTTCTACTTGTTTTCTCAGAGCTTAGCACAGTGCCTGACACACATTAAGCACATAGTCACTGTTTTTAAAAAAATCTATCTTATTTTATCTATCTATCTTGCCTATCTCTCCTGTCTATACGTTTGTCTGTCTCTCTGTCTTGCCTATCTATCCTGTCTGTCTGTCT